>VDFB02005316.1:0-35599 GCA_007258455.2 Sequoia sempervirens
AATTATGGTCATTCCATGCAGAAACTATAGGCTTAACAGAGGTAGCCAACTGTGAAACTTTCTTGGTGAGACCATGTAAGCAACTCATTAAATGTTGGTACTATTCATTTGAGTTGACATGATTTGGAGAGGCTCTTATTGGGCGTTCAACAAATGGCTGTGAAATCTTTGTTGATGAACTAGATTTCCAATTCATACTACTCTTAGATTTAGTATGATCTAGTGTTGCCATATAATTGACAATATCTTCTACTCCTGCTTCTCTATTATTGTTTTCCACCTAAAAAACAATGTCAATTTCAACATATAGTCAGTTCAATAAAAAATTGAATTAAATAACACGATGTAAATAGAACCAAAAATACATACACTTACTCCAAATTTGTCAATTTTGGCCTGCAACTCGCCTCAGCCAAATGTATATTCAGCCCTCACATTATCTCTTGCTCTCTTGCCTCTATTACTCTTTGTCAAATATTCTTCAGAACGCTTACTTTCTTTCAATGCCTCCCACTGTTTGGGAGATAGAGTGGAGTCTAACCTCTCATTTCCCTCCATGATTTTTTTTTTGCAATTGTATCTAAAATTGTTCATCAGAAGTCTCATCTTGTGCTTGTAATATTTTCTGAAAATTTGTCCACCAATAGTGTCAAAGGCATTTTCCATTTTTTGTATAACATATTCCACATTTCGTGGATCTTGCTGTGCAAAATTTGATTTGCAAATATCCAAATGGGCCCTACATCTTACGCCCAACTCCGAGGCCCACCTTGCAGCATTTTTCCCAATGGGTTCACCATCTCTTGATACCTCAACCAAGAATGGCTTCTTCCCCTCTAATATTCTTTCTTTTGCATTCCTCTCTGTAGATCTGTATAAATCTTGACTCAATCTTTGTCTTTTAACAAAAGCAAAAACATCTTCTGTTGAACCACTACCAATATTTCTAGCTGATCCACTAATTCCATCAAAAGTTGTAGATGCAACAAGTGCACTTTGAGGCACATCAGATGCAAGTAGACTATCTTCATGACTTTCATTAACCGAAACTTTATGCTCCTTGGCCATATCAGGTGTGGCATGAGTAGGTAGATCAGTATTGGTCTCCCTAGATTTCACTTCAAACACATCCTTTATGCATTGGCTTCTACGAGCTGGCAGCACTATATCTTTACTTTCTCTTTGTTTTTTCTCTACATTTTCTCTGCACTCTTTTTCTTGCCTATAAAATAAATAAAAAATATCACATCATGTCTTATATACATAAAGTTCTTGCCTATAAAATTTCATTAAACGGTATTAAATCAATAATATACTACTTAGTGGATTTACAACTTGCCTATTTGTCAAACCAAGACGCGATAAATATTCATTATTCTTGGCCACACATTCTTCATGAAAGTGCTCATAATCTGTCACTGGAATTTCAGCATTATGATCACTATCATCTACTTTGCACCTTAAATTATTTTTCCTCATTTCCTGATGTCCAAAAAAACAATAATGTATAAATTAGCAACTTGATACAAAGATAATTAACCATAACAAAAATTGCATAAATACAAGTTTATGAGGTCTCAGTTTTAATGAACAGTCATTAAAAAACGTAGGAAGTCTAAAGCACTGCAAACAACAATAGTCATTAGATGTTGTGGGTATTTCAATCAATGGATATTAAATAATGGTTCCCTGTAGAAATGCTAGTTGCATAAAAAGCTTAGCAATGTATTTGAATCAATCCATCAAATCTTGGGATTGGAATAAGGAGTTCTTCACATTGGATGTGGATTCACCATTAGGTCAGCAATAAATTTGGTGTTCCTGGTCTTTTGGTTTCATTCCTCTGTTCTTTTTTTTAATATACAATTTGATCTTTGTGGGCAATGAGTAGTTATATCTAAGTCTCTATGGGATGAATGGGCTTAGAGTGAGGAAGATGCCCAGACTTTGTTTACATCGACACCTCCTTCATCTGAAGTAGCAGAGCTCACAAACACTTGGGATATCTACATATTGCAAATCTCATTATCAAATATTATCCTAACTATGAATCCAATTTGTCCAAGAAGTCTGAAACTCCATAGTCATTTGGGTTCATCAAGTTGAAGATATATGTGATAGTTTAAACATCTAAGGATTAAAGATATTTCATCAGAATATTTCTATTAATTATTTTTTACATTATTCTACTCCAAGTTCCACGAACTGCAAGTTTACAAAAAGAGAATACATTCTTCTTTCAAAGACAAGAAAAACTGTGTTGGACAATATGCGGCTCCATGAGAATAAAAAAAGATTTGCAGTGCCAAAATAATATATCAACTAATTCAACATAAATTTCGTGCAACTCAACACTTCACTGCTGCAAACCAACGAACGGATCTTTCTCAAAAAACTATTTACAATATTTTTCACTACTGACACTTTTCCTAGATAATCCCTCCATCCTCTGGCACACAAACAAGTATTTATCAACAGTCCATATAGTACTAGTGAGAAATGGAGAAAAGAACATTATTTGTAACTTTAAATTTTCACTACAGCATTAGTATAATCTGTGATACAGTGAATAGATATTTCCAGGTAAAAACATTTGTGGAAACTATTGAATGATAATTATAGCATGGAAGGCCTTCAAACGGATGTCATATATTTAGATGTAAGAAACAAGGACTTGAATTATAATTAAAATATATACCAAATTATTTGTTCAGAGATTAAAAATTAAAAAACCAAAAACTAGTTCCTGGAAGAAAAATTACTCGTGAGAACTGTGTGTCTTTAAAAGAAATCCTACAAATAGGCTTTTAGCAATGCTATACATGGATAAGTAAAGTAAAAAAATAAAGACCTAATAAGAACTATACCTAGATATTTACCTGCACAAAATATGTTAAAATGGTTGGAAGAAGCCACAGTGTTGTGCAAGATGCGTGTAAACCTTGTCAAATTTTTCATAATTCAAAATTACATATGTTATATGACTCTCAAATCAATATTTTACACCATTCTATAGTCTTGGAATGAGGGAACCAAGGGCCTGGATTTGGGGATGACAAGGGGATGACAACAGTTGGGGTTTGGGAGTGAAGCTCTTGTAGGGGTCGAGGGGCAGCATCCCTCGTGGAAGTCAAGGGGCAGAGCCACATGGAACTTCATCACGCACACCATCTTTCATATTTAATCACTATATTTTTAACTTTTCTCCAGCACCAAACTCTCACTATTTTTTACCAAATTTTCATTCTTTAAACTTAAAGAACTAACAATGAAGCTAAAGAATCAGACTGGACTGACCAGACTAAATGATGAGGATTACACTTTTGAAGATAAGAATATCATCATTATCAAATCTTTTCAAATATTTGAACTTCCAAACTTTCCTTTCAAGGTATTTTGTCACCTGGCTACAAAATACCTCACCTACTAGTTGAAATCAAAGGACAAACGAAATGCAAAAATGAAAAATTCACATGGGTTTTAGTCATTTTTTCTACAGATGAGTCCACACCCAAAACATGTAAGTCAAGGGTCAAGTTTCTGATGAGTTTCAATAAAAAGAAATCACAAGTTTCAGACAATTACTTGGCCGAGACTTATGTGTGAGTTGTGTCAACTCATTGTATTTTATCAGGCCAAGTTTGCCAAGTTTTCAAAGAGGTTAGGAGAATATTAATATATTATATATCAAATCTTGAACCTTACAATAACAAAAGAAAAATTTCACTTGACTTAACATGAGAATCTGGCTCTTTCCATTCAGAAGCAGCCTCATAGTACTTGCACAAAATATGTTAAAATAGTACAAGCATTATAACAGTCATAGCAATGAGTCAAAGTATAGTGGTCAAGGACTGTTATAACATCTTGTCATGACAGTGGAAGCAATGATCTAGAGGAGCTGTCAAGAAAAGATCATTGTCAAAGTAAAGCAATGATGGTATACATATTCATATTGCATTCATATTCATATTCATATTGCATCCTCATTTATATATGAAAACATATTCATATTGCATACAACATTGCATTTATATATGAAAACATATTCATATTGCATTCATATATGAAAACATATTCATATTGCATTCATATATGAAAACATATTCATATTGCATCCTCATTTTTATATGAAAACAAATTCATATTGCATTCATATAGCAACTTTTTTCGACATTAATGCTTTGAAACAGGTATTAGTCTGAAGGTATGTGTCCTTAAAACATAAAACAGTCTTAAAACAACATAAAAGTCTTAAATAAAAGGTCATAAAATGGGGCTCGTCAATAATCATCTACATTGCCAGCAAGATCATAATCCTGATCACTTGTGTCTACATCTACTTGATTTTCTTCCTCATCCTCATTTGTGACATGCGATACATTCTCTCTTCCAATTTCTTCATTGGTAATTAAATCTCTTCTTCAAACAGTCCCTTATTGTCTTCATCCACTTCTTCAAATTTTCCTTGTAAATTAACATATTGCCCATCAAGCATTACATCAACAACTTCCATGAATTTCCGTTTCGAACGAGACTCTGTTTGAATGACATATGACCAACTTGGGCTTATTACATCATCAATTAGAAATGATTGGTTAATTTGAAGAGGGGAAACATACAACTCATCTATCTCTGAAAAAAATTGTCGTGTATTTGCACGTACAAATCCATACTCATCAAATTCCATTGCGGATGGTCGGATCCACTTACATTTTAATACTATAGGACTATTTTCACCAAAATCCACTTGAATAATTTCTTGGATGAATCCAACATAAAATTTCTTCTCAATTTCATGAAGAAATTTAGCACTAACAACACAATCTCAATTTGTCTTTCCTTTGTCTTTTTCTTCCACTCTTAAATGACTACCATAGGCCCACATTCCACTAAAACGCATAGCCCATAAATGTGGAGGTTGTGAAAGCTCACTTTCCTTTGTTGTTATATCATGACCTTCTTCTTTTGCATCATTGATTGCATTAACAATCCATTCTTCAAATTTTGGAAAAAAATCACTTCTAATCAAATCATGACATCTGCGCTTTTGAGGTCAATGTTGCATCCAAGCTTGATTCTCTTCTTCATGTTTTCTACATAGAATAATGATGTACAAATAGTAAGATTAATAATATAAATGTGTAAATGCAATTGAGTAAATAAATTATTGTGTAATTTTTTTTTACCTGCGCCACTTATCGAACAAAGATATGTTTTGAAGAATAAAGGCATGTACTACACTTCTTTCTTGATATGATAGCTTGAAGTGACATCCATTTCCTTCTAATACTTCACCTGCAACTCTCTCATCTTCATCATCATCCCATACACATCGATTGACATTTTTAAAATCCTTCATATATTTTGTGCAAAATCCCATGGCCTCTTGCATTGAATATCCCTTAGACGTGCTGCCTTCTGGTTTTTCCCTAGTACTAACAATTTTTTTCAAAACCTTCATATATCGTTCTATAGGATACATCCATCTCGTTCTTACTAGGCCACAATGCTCTAGTTCATATTGTAGATGTATCAAAAGATGCATAGAAATGTTAAAGATTGTTGGTGGAAATTCTCGTTCCAAGAGACAAAGGACTTCAACAACCTCCTCCCTCAAACTATCAAAGTTCGAAGGATCTAATACATGTAAGCTCATTCTCTTCAATATTAGGCCCAACCTTATAATTTCCAATCTTGGCCCCTTTTCCAAACTCAATATATTTACCATAATAGGTAAAATATTCTCTATTATGACATGATAGTCATGGGTCTTGAGGCCTCTTAAGCTATTAATGTCAGTTTGGCTTCTGATGCTGCTACTTACATATCCACTAGGGAAGCGAATTTGAGACATCAACTGTAAGAATTGTGCATGTTGTTCCTTTGTCCAGACATAAGGAGCACTAGGTTTTTTATATTTTTCATTATCATATTTTTCAACCCAAATATTTCGGCGAATCTTTATTTCTCGGAAGTCTTCACGTGATGAAATAGTATCAAAAGCACCAAAAATATTTTCTATAATAGCATAAGCTATATTTTTCTCAATATGCATAAAGTCAATAGTATGCCTAATGGCTATATCCTTAAAGTATGGCAACTTCTACAATATGCACAACCGTTTTACACCGCTTTCATTACATGGATCATATCTACTGCCAACAATCCCATCATTTTCAATAAATGACATTCTTTTTTTTCCATTCTCAACAATGTAATCACCTGTTATTAGCAATGGCACTTCACGATTCTCTTCTTGACCATTGAAACGTGTTTTTTTTCAACAATATGGATGATCCATTTTAAGGTAAGCATGATGTCCACAATAAATACACTTACACAAAATTCTTGAGTGCCTCACAAAATTCTTAAAGTTGCAAGCAAGACATCCATGGTATCCATGAACAAAGAGACCAGACAATGTGCCATATGCAGGAAGATCATGAATCGTAAACAATAAGGAAGCTCTTAAAGTGAATTTGATTGAATGACCATCCCTTAAATATTTAATTGCTTCAATTCCTTTCCACAATTCCATTAGCTCATCATATAATGGCTCTAGATAAGCATCTATTGTATCTGAAGTCACACTTTTCTTTCCTGGTATAATCAATGATAACATTAAGAAAAATGTTTTAGTTGCTAACCATGGAGGCAAGTTATAATTTATTAGAATCACTGGCCAAGTTGACCATTTAGTACTTTGATATGAGAATGGGTTCACCCCATCTAGAGCCAAACCCAACCTTATATTATGAGGATCTTGAGAAAAATCAGGCCATTTGTTATCAAATTCCATCCACGTCTTAGAATCAGGCACATGTCGTTATTTTCCATCAGTGCTCTTATTTTTGGCATGCCACTGCATAAGTTCAACAATGTCTCTGCACCTATACATTCAGAGTAATCGTGGGATTATTGGAAAGTGGCGAAGAACCTTTCTAGGAACCACAACTGATTTCAACCCTTGTCTATACCTCACTTCATGAAATTTCAGACATTCACTCTCATTTGCAAGATTTTTGTGAAATAATACACAACCATTCACACATGTGTGGATGTTTTCATACCCCAAGCTGAGTTTACTGATTTTCTTTTTACATTGACTTCATTTTGTTGGCAATGTGGAGTCAGCCGGTAACAATGAACTTAATAATGCCAATAACTGATCTACACTCTCATTTGTTCAGCCATGTACCACTTGCAAGTTAAGAATTTGAAGGATTGTTGCCAAATGACTTAACTTGCAATTAGCATACATAGGCTTTAAAGCATCCTCCATTGACTTGGCCCAATCATCATTTAGACCCTCATTCAACATTCTATCAACTTCAAACCCTTCATCAAACATTTCTATATGTTCATCTATGTTTGGTGCCACTTCATCTATGTCTGTTGCCTCTTCATCTCTCACAGTCTACAATTCTATCATACCTTCATAATAATTGTAAGCCCAAGGGCTTACACCACTATGTCCATATCTTATCATATGTCGATAAATCATATTTCTTTTTTTCACCTTTCCACCAAGACAATTTTTACATGGACATGGATATTTTTCAATGTCCCTCTCATCAGCTACTCTCTCATCATATGCATGATATTGATCAGTAGTCAACCTTTGATGCTGATCCATCTGTAATATTGTGCATTCCAGTATTAATTTAGTTTTTGATTTAAAGAAAAAACATAAATCTAAAAATAGAGATGCCAAAACATTGTTGAAAGTAGTCAATTTTAGTAGAGACCATAACAGAAAGAAGAGGATATAATGAGTCATTGTTTTGAGATCTATCTTACATTCATTTGAAGTTTACCTACTGAGAATGGAATATTCCTATTTTTCCTATCAGCTTACTTTCAACAATGAGGGTTTCGAATTACCTCTGAATTCACTATAGAGGGCTTCGTTGACTTCAAATTTGTTGCAGCAAACTCCGAATTCCTTGCCCACCTTTTCAAATGTCTCCAAGTCCTATCCAAACAAGCTTTATCGCCCATGCAAGTGCTTCAATACTTGTCCACGAGAATAAAAAACATCAAGAACAATCCAATTTCATTCTCATGCCAACAAAGACATAGTCCGGAATCAACACAATTAGACAATAAGGGCATCAAAGAAATAGAGGAAAATGAGGTGGCATCTAACCATTCCCTGGTGGATTCTCAAAAACAAGAGAAAAAAGAAAAATTCACTAAGAAGAATACTACTCCTTCAAATGGGAAAGGAGCTAAAGTCTCCCATAAGGGAACACCCATTCCATCAAAAACACCATCCAATGTTACATCCAAGACATCAAAAGTTCAGGTTTCATCAGTGATGCAGAGTTAGGAGGATTCAAAACATATCTCACAAAACATTCAACTTGCCTTCCTTTGACACACTTAATTCAACTATATTTCTCTCAATATCAACAAAGATCAAATTCTTTCACTATTGCCCTTAAATACACATCATGGCTCTTGGTTCAAACACTCAAGACTCCAAAACATAGAACAAGGCCATATTCCTCTTGTAGTTACTTCATGACACCATGTAGTGATAATTCAAATGGGATTTCATTCATACCTTCTCTGTCACAAATAGCTAACAATGGAAACATGAATGGAGAGCCTTATATGAATGAATGGAAACAATGGCTCGTTTTGGTATACAACCCCAATATGCCAGAAATGATCTTCAGATGAGATGGTTTGAGCTACCAAATTGCTACATATTTCATAATGGTAATGCTAAGAAACAAGCTTCATATTTTAGTCTTTCCTTGTGTCGATAACTCATAGTTCATGTTGTCTTTGGCTTCCTTCCAGATGCATCTTTTCTTGCATTGTTTAATATTATATTTTATATACTTACATTTTCTCCCTTAGAACAAAAATTGGATAAGTTCTTATTGATATTTGCATGGTGATTTGTTCACAATTGAGGAGAATCGTCTGTTGTTAGTTTTATTCTACATAGGCTAGTCAATCATTCTGAGGCCAACCTGAGATATCTCTTAGGAGTCTTATATGTCTTTCTTTGGGTATTGTGTACCAAATATTAGCCAATGCATGGGAGGAGGGTGATGAAGTTGTCCTTTACACTTGTCGATTGGTTGACTTGGACCTAGAATTGGTTGGTGGACCCATCAAAGAAAAAAAATAAAAAATTTCCAGAATGAGCTATATGTGAACCATTCAATATAACCTTTTCTTTTGTGCTTCACTTATTAACCTATGCATTAAAAAAGGATAAGTCATAATGTATTATCTTTTTTACTTTGGTGATAAGATATGAGATGCGTTTCAATTTAAAGAGTGGGGAGGCTTCACAAAAGAAATTGTCAGAGTCTGCAGTAGATTTTCCAAGGATTAATGAAAATTATATTGGCAGGTAAGAAAATTCTAAGAGATAATACATACACTCTTTCCCAGAACACTACAACTATGTTTTTTCCTCCATTCTCTCCCTCATAAACAATGCTTGTGGATCATATAACCAAGGATACCATGTTGATTGGGAAATATCTAATTCTTCTTTATGATTAACATGGGTGCAGAAAGCAATGTTATGTGTATGGTACTACACTAGATTCAATAGCTAAGGTCAAGGGACTCGTAAAGTTTGATCTTCAAGCAGAACTTGAGGTTGGAAAGTCACAGATTGAAGTTGGAGGCAATGTGCTAGTGGTTTTTGACTTTGGACCAGGAAGATTTGGTTCTAAGGCAATATTTGTACCCAGGGATTCTGGGTTAGACCTTGCAGAAGATGATGGTTACTTGATCTGTTTTGTTCATGATGAGAACACTGGGTATGGTTCTAGACTTCTAGCTTACTTACATTCAGTTCTTTTGAGTCCTGACTTGTCTTATATTTTTTCTTGAGAGATGATAAGAAGTAAATAATATTTATATGAGGGCTATTGCTTGTGAAATACATGATGAGTAGGTTGTCCAGTGCAGGCCACTATTTCCAGAGATCCAGTCTTTAACAAAATGGCTTAGATAATAAAAATACCATAGGCAATAATGAAACCAAGACCTAGATAAATCATAGTATTAATCGCTACATAAATGAAGATTATCATTTAGATATACAGTAAAAGAAAAAGCAATCTTGAAATAAACATTTATAAGTCTTCCATATGCGTATTATGAGATTGCAAATTGGAACTTCTAAGGTATATATTACCAAAACGAGCCATTGTAGTATACCTTCTTTGTCACAAATAGCTAACAATGGAAACATGAATGGAAATATGAAAATTTATGAGATAACAAAAGTTTGGGAAGGTTGTTTGAATGGAGAGCCTTATTTATCAAATAGTATCTCAGAAGATACATCATATATCATTTTGGAAGCACCATTGAAAAGAATGTCAAAAGAGCAATTAATATCCCATTATTTAAGGGTTGTAGCAGCAACAAGAAGGGATAAGGATCATGTTCTGGCTGAAAAAACATAAGAGATTTATAGGCTTAAGCGGGACATTTTGAGGGAGAAAGGCAATGATAGTGAGATACGTGTTTTAAGAAAAGTGTTGAATGACACAACTAGAAAATTGGATGAAGTTAGGAAAGAGAATGAAAAATTGATCCTCTCAAGAAGGTTTGAAAACAAGAACTCTGGAATGGTTTCTAATTTACAGGATGAATTGCAAGCTGAGGATAGAAGAATGACAGAGTTGCATACAGGGAAAGAAAGGGAATTCAAAGCATTATCTAACAGTAAAGAGCTAGATAAGTCATCAAGAGAATCCTACTTACCAAGTCAAATAGTAGTGTTGGAAAATGATAGGGAAGAAATAGAAGAGAAAAACAGGAACGAAATAGACATACTAAGAATTTTTTTTGAAGAGGTTATCAAGGAGATATCAATTGCCTTAGATATGGCATTGAAGGAATGTGTAGAGCTTAGAAAGCAGAAGCATTCACTTAACAAGATGATCCATGATAAAGATAGGGGTATGAGTTTAGTCTTAATGGAAAAGGAAATTCAGAGGTAGAAGATAGCAACAATGGAGAATGTGCTTGACCAGAAGGGAAATGAATATAAAGAACTACATGGTTTGTTTCAGAATATGTTGGAAGAATGTAAAGAGCTAAAAGGAAATACATTTTATATTGAAATGCTTCAAATGGGAAAAAAGGATTTAGATTCAGCTAAGAGAGAACAAGATGAACTGAAAAGGAAAGTTAGTTTGTTGGAGGAAGTTATTGAAGAAAACAGACACTGTGCAGATGTAGCCTTAAGAGTTTTGGAAGAAACAAGGAAAGAGAAATTGATGCTTGAGGATGCTATCCAAGATAGGGGAAATGTCGTGAGCAGTATTATGAAGGAGGAGGAAGGGCAGAGAATAGATATTGAAGGAATCATTACACAAAAAGATTATGCCTTAGCCTTGGTTCAAAGAGAAATTAAAAAATAGAAAAAAGAAACAATTGCAATCAAAGAATCTTTTGAAGAAAAGAAAGTAGCACTGGAGCAGGCCATGGTTCAGATTAAAGAAGAAGAGCAAAAAAACCAGTTCTTTGAGAGAAAAGTGCAAAAACTTGAGGATTGCCTCCAAAGAATGCAAGTAGACTTACAAATGGAGCAGAAGTAGAGTCAAATGGAATTATCAGGTACATTAGTAATATCATGGACGCATCTCTGAAGTTGGAAAACTTGGCATTGGAAAAGCTTCATCGTAACTTCTTGAGGTAGTAAATTTTTGCCATCACCATTTTTCAGTTCATGTTTTTTTATGCTTGCATGAAACATGGCATAATTTTCAGCCACCGAAATTCAATATTTGATTCATGGGGTGTATTTTTAGTGTTCATTCTGATAATTTTTATTTACACTTAGAGAGTTTGTTTTTGGTAGAAAATGTGAATATGCTTTCATACATTTTGATTGAGAGGATAAATCCAAATCTATTGCTTATCACAAATTTCTGACTTTAACTAGTAAAGAAAAATTGAATTCAGTTATTTATGGATATAGCCAGTATATGATTGCCATTATTTTTAAGTGTGTTTTCCTATGGTCATTGTAGAGCATGGCTTCATTTGAAGCATATCGGTAAAAGCTATAGGTCAGTGTTGTCTGTGATGTTTCTTAAACATTAAAGCATGATTGTTATGTCCTATTCCTTGATCTCTTTGAAAAAATGACATTGGCCAAGGTTCTTTGAATTGAATTTCGTGTTTTTTGGATTATGCAAAAAATTATTCATCAGGTTGAGAGGAGCTGACAGACATATGGGAATTTCCAACTAACGAAGGAAAGGGTTTAGGGGCAGACTCCAAGCAAAGCAATAATGGTTCACCTCAAGCAACATGAAGACCCTAAAAGCATATCACCTTACAAGCAGGGCATATGAATTTTTGAAGATTACAATAGTCTATAAGCAAAGATTCAGATAGCATACATCAATATTCTCATGAGTTGGGTCATTTGTTAGAGTATGTGTTCCTAGAAATGAACACTCACTGTGAATCTGTTAAGAGGTAGCATATCAAAGTTCACAGTCACCTTAATTCATGCCAAAAAAGTTACTGATTTTGGCTTCAGTATGAGGAAAAGTAATGTCCCTGTTCTTCAAAAATGCTAATAGGACCTAATTCAAGTGCATATTTAAGTAATTGAATTGTACTTTCTCTAAATGTTTTTGGAACAACTTCCTATTGAAGAGCTATTTGACAGAATGTGGTTGAAAGGACAGTCAACTAAATGCAAGGGAAAATTTTAGGCTTCACAAATTAGTCATAAATGCAAAAGATTAGTTATAAATGAGTAAGTTTATGACAGTCATTAATGGACTGTGTGTGAAGGGACAGTCCTTTAAAATTGATATGAAGTGGAATGTGCATAGATTGAGGGGTAGTTTACTATACTGTTATGAGAACATAGGAACCACCTTGCTCAAACATCAACAATAGTAACCCTACCTTTAAGACTACTTCTAACCTTTGAGTCACCTTAGATAGCTTTCACAAAATAGTTTCTAGACACTTTGATTCTGTGATGGAAAACACCTTGGAGACCTAATGCCCTTTTAAGACTCTATCCCACCTTGATAGCCACAAGTCATCATTTATAGATACATACAAAAGAAATCATCAAACAAGTGACAGTCTTAACAGTCATTAAGGAAGACAACCTATTGAAAGAGACAACATATAAGAGGTTGAAAGCATAGGAGGCATATTTATAGATGGTATAAGCAAGAATAACAGTTCACTATGCAATGAAGACAAATATGGGGAGACTCTACACAGGAAATCAAGCATAATGAGGCTAGTGATCAAGAGATAGAGGATGACAGTCACATTGCAAAAGATTCAATAATAGTGATAAGAGATTGTAAAGTTTGGACAGTCAAGATGAATGCATGTGGAAAGAAACAACCAAAAATATCATTCTAATGCAAAAGTATAGTCCAAGAATGGCAAGGAAGGATGGGCATTGCCAAGACTTCAAGCAAAGCAATAATGGTTCACCTCAAGCAACATGAAGACCCTAAAAGCATATCACCTTACAAGCAGGGCATATGAATTTTTGAAGAATACAATAGTCTATAAGCAAAGATTAAGATAGCATACATCAATATTCTCATGAGTTGGGTCATTTGTTAGAGTATGTGTTCCTAGAAATGAACACTCACCGTGAATCTGTTAAGAGGCAGCATATCAAAGTTCACAGTCACCTTAATTCATGCCAAAAAAGTTACTGATTTTGGCTTCAGTACGAGGAAAAGTAATGTCCCTGTTCTTCAAAAATGCTAATAGGACCTAATGCAAGTGCATATGTAAGTAATTGAATTGTACTTTCTCTAAATTTTTTGGAACAACTTCCTATTGAAGAGCTATTTGACAAAATATGGTTGAAAGGACAGTCAACTAAATGCAAGGGAAACTTTTAGGCTTCACAAATTAGTCATAAATGCAAAAGATTATATATAAATGAGTAAGTTTATGACAGTCATTAATGGACTGTGTGTGAAGGGACAGTCCCTTAAAATTGATATGAAGTGGAATGTGCATAGATTGAGGGGTAGTTTACTATACTGTTATGAGAACATAGGAACCACCTTGATCAAACATCAACAATAGTAACCCTACCTTTAAGACTACTTCTAACCTTTGAGTCACCTTAGATAGCTTTCACAAAATATTTTCTAGACACTTTGATTCTGTGATGGAAAATACCTTGGAGACCTAATGCCCTTTTAAGACTCTATCCCACCTTGATAGCCACAATTCATCATTTATAGATACATACAAGCTTCTACAGATATACCAAAAGAATTCTTTTCTTACCATACATGAATAAGAGACATAGAATCGCAATAGAAAAGGAATCCAAATCTATTTTCTCACTATAAAAATGATTCCCTAGTCTTACCTATAAAGCTATGTGTTGTTGAGCCTGAGCTAAGACATTCTCTTGGTCTGGTTTTGGTTGACCACTGCTATGAGAAGGAAATAAGATGGAATCAATTAGATTGTCAGAAGTACATATTAAAAACAAATAATATAGATTCAATTGTATTATAGCCTCATGCATATCTATACCTAGCTATAGCACGGCGAACAATCAAAGTTTTATCTCCCAATTTAGGGAAGCACATGCAATGTCTGTCACAGTTGGATCCTAATATTTTTGATAAAAGTAATTAGCATCTTAAATATGACAAGAAATAATGATGCTTGTGTCAGAATACTGAAAATGCCATTTCAAATAAAATTTGTTAAGAACTTACAAAAATATCAACATAAAGACTCACCTGGTAGACGCAAAACCCATAACCCTTTAAATTCCTGGTATCTTTATCTTTACATTCACCTATGCATTCACCTGTGTTGCATGTAAAATTTTAGATCTTTTTCATCTTTTCTACTATGATATTAAAAACAGACTTGAAAACAAATGTGAAAAATTTGAAGGTTCTTATTTAAATTCACCATTCTCATAACTGAATTTCTTGTGTATTCGCAGTCACACCACCATATAATGAAATAATTAGGAATGACTTAATAGTTGTCATTAGTAGGTGGGAAATTATTTTGAGAACACTAATTGTATCAATCTATTGAGATAAACAATGAAAATAGACTATTAATTTACAACAATTTGTTTTAGAACGAGTTTGTTTTGCATAAAGATCTGGGGTTTTTAACAATATTACCTATTTGCTTGCAGATGACCCACGGGTTGAAGAAAATAGAAACTAGGGCATAATATTTTCTGCATATCCTCATCATTAAAATGCCAATACAATGGCCACTTCCTGCCACACCCATTGTAAGCTTTCCTGCCAAAAGAAGTTGCATCCCGAGTGCAACGCCGTGGCTATAGCAGTAGATGAGAGAGCCAGCTCAGAACCATCGAAAAGATGGGAAAAAACAACAATTTTAATGGCTATATCAGTAGACGTGAGAGAGAGCCATCGAAAAAATGAGAAGAAACATCAGTTTTAATTTTAGGGAAAATTGGTTTCCATAAGAAATGTGATAAAAATTATTAATCTTAGAATATTTCCAATGAAAATATTCTTGTAAATTAATCCTAGAAATTTTTTGGGAAAGTTCGAAAATATAATAAGCACTACATTTATTCATAACAAACATAAGTCTAGAGGAAGATAAAAGCTTGAATAGAAACCTAACAATCAATATTGCATAGTATTGAACCTACTTCATTATTGAACTATATCGTAGTCTAGATGATCAACAAAGAGAGACCCACATGCTATAAATGGTATTGCAGGATAGAGGAGGGATGTCTCTTATTAAATGGCTTGTAAATGTGTGGCATACACCAAATCTATGTCGTAAATTATAGAAAAAAAAAATCTAGACATGTTCTAAAGTTTTAAAATAATATATATTCCCTTTAAATTAATCCTTTAAAATACATTAGCTAGTATCTTCACTTTTTGCTTTTAAGTGGGGGTGACTATAAAAAGACAATTACATCTTTATTAAAAAGGGACAACACATCATACTAATTTTTAAGAAAATAATACTCTCTTCTCTAGCAATTCACGATGGGAATCACTGCCATGAAAAATTCACCTCAAGGAAAATTCACCACTAGCAATTCACCTCGACTGAAAATTCATCATCGTAGAGAAAATTTGATTTGAATTGCGGTGGTGAATTTTCCTTTGAGATGAATTTTCATGGTGGTGAATTTTCCCGCACCTATAAGTATACTTTTATGAAATAAAAGTAATTAAAAATACATTTTTTAATTCTACTCATAGAACTCATTATTGTTGGCCTTAGATTTTCATGTATTGTGTGCGGCCCTTAACACCATTTTTAATTAATATAAAATTTATTAGACTATATAGACATAAGTCTAGTTGCATACATAGATTCTAAATTATGTATTCTAAAAGGAAATTGACATGAAGGCGAAAATTCTCATAATTATAAATCATGCAATAGACATTATTAATAAAAAATAGTAATTATCATAATAGACATGTTCTAAAGTTTTAAAATAATATCTATTCCCTTTAAATTAATCCTTTAAAAGACATTAGCTAGTATCTTCACTTTTTGCTTTTAAGTGGGGGTGATTTGAAAGCCATGATGTTCACCAATTACTTCTCATTCATTTCGTGCAAAAGTTGATGTTGCAAAAAAACAAATAACAAAACCACATAAGAATGTTAAAAAGTGTTTAACCAAAATTGAAAAAAAAGGATATTGGTCTTCAAGGTTACAGTTGGTTACTACATAAAGCAGTAGTATTATTAAAGTTGTTGTCAATGTGTTTGGATAATATAGGCAATATAGTTTATGTTTTTTGAAATAAATTTAAAGTTTAATAGATTTTAAACTAATAAATCATGCACAGTAATTTGTGTTGCCAATACCTACAAATTACCTTTTCTTTTGATTCTCTTTTTTGAAGCCTTTTTCATCATTTGTGCAAATAATTTTTCCTATTTTTTTAGTCATTTGTGTAGATTTTTAAAGTTTAAAAGCTTAATAGTTGTTCTATTTTTTGTTGTTTATATCTACCAATGATATATGAACATAGATATCTAGATAGTACAATCAAGAAAACATCAAATAGATCAGTAGATATTGTTTTTGCATAATAAAGATGTTTCATATTTTGAATATAATCCATCTCAATCCACAAAGGCTAATTATACTAGAACTTTAAATAAGAGGTAGCAAGAAAGCTTGCAAATAATGAGTGTTCTTTCATAATGACATGAATTCCAAATAATTGGAGTTCCCTTACATAAGACGTTCAATTACTATAAAGGAAAAGTAAAGGTACATTCAAATTTGAAGCCATATCATAAGGATTTAGGTGCATTCAATTACAATCCTAGAAAAGAAAATCCACATTCAAATTTGAAGGAGTGTAATTGCAAATATTGCTATGACAATCTACAAATGAGTATCTAGTTTGTGAAAGGAAATTATCTCGAGAAAATTGGAGTTGGGACTTAATGTCGAAATAAAATATGACATAAATGAGGAACTCCAATGGCATTTAGTGCCAGCAAAATGGTTGAGTTGTGAGAGTGTTTGGTCTTATTTTGTTGTTGCTTTTATGTATTTGCATACTTGTAGGAAAATTGTTAGAAAGAGAAAAGAAAGATGTTTTTTTGGTCATGTTTTAGAGCAAGTTGATATTAATGTTTCATGTGTAGTGTATGACTACTTTTTTGAAAGAAGGAATTTGGATTAATCATTGGAGACACTTTGTAACTAAGTATGCAATGAGGGTTTTTTGGTTGGAAGTGGGAAAAATGTAGTTGATAAAATCAAAGTAACTAACCTGTAGTTCTTTTTTGTATTAGTGTTCCATTCAAGAGTTTGAATTTGATAATGCCAATAAGTGTTCTTCTTCTTGCTTTCGACGAGCTACCTATGGACTTTGTTGCATGCGTGCATATCATTGAAATGTGAAAGCTAGTTTTATGCATAGGCTTGCAAGTTCACACACTCTAGAAATAGTTGTTAATGTGAGGTCATACTAATCTACATTGTTGATATTGATTGTTGCCTTTTCAATTGTTAGGCTTTGTGATTTGTGTATTATTAAGGTCCATGCCATTTTGAGTGGGATTTGACGATAGAGACCATGACTAAAAGGGGCAATAAGCACATTTTTTAGAATATTATTGTAATTTTATTCCACAAAAACCAAATATTTATTCCATAAAAACTATTAATTAGTAATTTTATTTGTAATATTTTATTATTAATTATGGCAGGCTACGATCGAAAATAAGGTCCTGACGAAGGTTTTAGAGTATGTTTATTAAAATGAAAATTATGGCCAAGATTTTAATAATGAGCACATTTATTTAGTCATTTTTATTTGTCTAATATTAGTCATAATATTTAGTCATTTAGTTGTGATTTTACCCAATGACCAAATTAGTCACTTATAAATGACCAAACTAGTGTTAGTCACGTGACTAAATTTTTTAGTAATGTAGTCATTTATTTGCCAAATTCCACTAGTGATATCTAAGCGTTTGTTCTCTCTTTTCATGCATGTATGTTTGAGTTAAATCATTTACAATTGTTGCTTGAGAATATCCTTTTCCTTCCAGTACCCTGAAACCTAACCTCCATGCTTTCCTTTGGGAATTGACCAAATAGAGATCTGTGTGAGCCCCCTAGTCTCCCCTAGTCCTTCTTCAATGTCTTATTGTGCAATCTCAACCAGGAAGAAACAACTTTCCATCTTGGTGTACCGCCTCCATTTTCCTTCCAGTCTTTCTTTCTCCCCTTTTCCCCTATGAGCTGTTAGAGTAGGATAGTGGTATGTTTTCATGTGTCGGGTTGGACCAACACATTGCACTTGGATCAAAATAGGAATTTGGCCTTCTCCAAATATTTGACCTCATACATGAAAAGGTCCCACACCTTGAGGTCATTTCCATTGTGTCATTAAAATGCTAAACTTTGTGCTCAACAAGGTGCAATTTCATGTGACAAAATAACCATGTGCTATCTATCACTTCTCAACCATGCTCTATTAAAGTTGTTAAACCTCTATAGATAAAGTCGTCAAAAGACAAACCTCACTTTCTTTTGAATAATCCACTTTCTAGAAAGAAGCCCAAAAATTATCTCTTGGAAAATGTTGTTTCTCATACCCCTACCATATTGGAAATGGAGTCTACCTCCCCCTTTCAAAAAATAAAAATCCAATCAAACCCTATTGTTGAACTAAAAGAAATTTCTTAGGCAAATTGTGCTATAAATTTGAACCTAAAATGGTTGATCAAGGGTATTGAGCGCCCTTGACCAAGGTGCTACTTTTTCAAATCTAAAAATTTGAGTTGTCAGTTACAGTCTTCCCTTTGCTCCCTCTAGGACTATCTTTTATTGAAACTCTCATATTTGACTTACACACATCAAAAGAGGGGGAACTTGGGTTATGTTGTATAAGAGCTTGTCTAATTCAAACCTTGTTTTAATATTTCTATCTCCATGTACAATGATTGATGATGATCAAGAGAGCATACCCTAGGTCGAGCAGAGGCCAAAAAAATAATAATTGAGTGAAATGATAAATGACAATGTTACCTTGATGTGAAATCTTTGATGAAGTGATGCTACACCATAAGTTGCAATAAATTTTGATTAAGGGATGCCTTGATTGCTTGATAGACCTACAAAAGGTTAGTTCCCAAAATACAATAGCTTGTTGTAGATAGCATGTAGAGGATAACTCAATACTTCTCCATAATAATTACGTCATAATAACTTATCATTCATAGTTTCCTTCTAATGTTCAAAAGAAGAGAGAATACATGTTTATATATGCATTTTATTAATATTTTTGGGTAGGGGCCAACCAAAGATCATTTTTAAGTCACAAAAGGTTCCCAATTAAATTTGTAAATATTTTAAAATCCACTTTTTGGTCAAGGGCACCTAGCACCCTTGACCAATGCTTTTTCGCCCAAATTTCTAGGGATAATGAGGATTTAAATATATTTAATTGATCTAGCCCCAAAATGAGTAAATTATTATTATAATTAATGTTATAAGAAAAGTAGGATGTCAAGGTACTGTGAAATTGTCAAGCATGACAATTTTAGATGCTATAGATGGTTAGACAAGTGTGCATGAGGATGATTTAGGTACAAGCAATTAGTTTCACATATCCCAAAGATAAGATTTCAAAGATGAAAAATAGATATGATTCAAATTATATGATGATTTCCTCATCAAAAAGAAGAAGATTCATGTTTCCCAAATAAAATAGAAAGAAAAAGTTGATACTACTAAGAATCCTTTAGTACCCAAGGATACAAGTGAGAAGAAATTATCAAGCTCTATCATCAATGGAACAACCAAGCAATGCCTTAATTTCAACTAGTCAAGAAACACAAGGTGTCTTTTATAACAATCTTCCTCTAGAACAATGAACAAAAGCAATTATAACGTACACTATTCAGAGACCAACAAAGAATAAAGGAAAAGAATCAAAAGGAAATGATAAGCAAGTGGAAGTAAAGACACCCCCTCCTTCTCCTATCAATATAAAGCTTCTATCTTCAACTTTAGTATCACATTCTGCGAGGATTATATAGAAAATGGAGAAGGCATAGTTGGAAAAGGTGAGGAGAGATATTTAGTGATATGAAATAAATTCCGACCAGCCAAAATCCATTGTCACCACCTATTCCATTATAGTCACGAGGAATTGAGAATAATATTGACAATGCTATCCTATTGCAAGTTTAGTGGGATTTTAGTAAACTACTACAAGTTGTTCAATCTAGTAGGAAGACCGATGATCAAAATTTTGAAACTATTTCGATAGTAATTCAAGAGGTTATCTTGGAATTATCTCAAGGGTTATACTAACCTAAAAGAGAGGAGGTTGTGAGTGTTGAAACCCATAAAGAAAGAAACACATAAAGTCTTCTAAATAAACAAATGAATGAGCAACTAATTGGTGACATAGCACCTAGAAAAGAGGTTCAAGATGCTCAAGATTGATCAATAAGTGTCTCATGAAGAAGAAATGGACACCAATAACAAGGACCAACAATATGTCATTTCCCAATTGTAAATCATATACAACTATACACTTGTCATAATTTAGAAATATCAAATTATTGTGCCAATATTTGGGTGCATTTGGTCAATTCATTTATGTGATAATTTTTCTTTCAAAATTTACATCATCTATGTATAATTGTGAAGAATTTTGGTGAAGAATGATTTAGGTCTCTATTCATGATTCTTGAAGGACATTCATGTGTGATTGCCAAAAATTTAGTTTTCTTAACCCTTACCTTCCTCCCTTCATCTTTTCCATTTTATTTGAAAATATTAGATAGTTTTAGAAGAATTGATCAATGTTATTTGTAATTCCTACATTTTTCACAATAACCTTTGATTTTAGTAAATAAATGTTAAATCTCAAGCATGTATTGAACTATTTTGTGAATACATTTCATCTTAAGCTTCAATAAGTAGAATCATTTGTATCTAAGTTCTTTTGTGAAATCAATCTAAAATGCAGTTTGAGTGAACCTTAGTGTGTCAAGACTTAACAATCGAAGCCTTCATAGAATAAATTATACATGTCTCAAAATCTAAATTCCTTCAAGAGAGATAATATTCCACTTATAGATTTTATTTGTGTTGTGTGTGTATGCAAACTACATAAACACATGGTATTTAATAGACAAAAGAAAAATCCATAGTAGTAGTATTAGACAATCTTCCACTTATAAGGACATTAACATCTTATATGATAACTATTTATCCTCTTATGTGCCCAGGTGATCCCACAATAGTGGTTTACAGTTTTTGGCCAAACTGGACACTAAAATAATTTTTTTTAATTAAATCTTCACATTCGGGCACCTATAGCTGCTAAACTGTGAGGAATTTGAAGATAATGCAAACTAGAGTCTCATCACATTTTGTCTGTAGATTCTAAAAATATTTTTTTCAAAATTTTGGAATTAGATTGCACTTCTTTTCCATCTCCCACGGCTGATTTTTTTCATAAAACAACATTTTAAAATAGTGGCCACTATATAACGCATAACTTTTTTTCCATGAAGGATAAAATTCTAATTATTTTGAATTTAGATTTGTTACTCTGATATCTAGTGCTTCACTTGGTTAAATAGTTTTTTATTAAATATTTTTTCTTTAATCAAGTTTTGAAGTCAGACCAATTACAATTCAAACATAGCGCGGCCGTATAACGCATAACTTTTTTTGTATATATCAAAATTTAATTTACTTTTTTTGTTGGATCGAGGACTTCAATATCTGGTGCACTCATATTTTTCAAAAAAAAAATTGATAATATGCTATTTTTCCACATGTGTAGAACAGAGACCTTCATTTTCAATGAAAAACCTATGTTTAATAAAACTAAAAAAAAAAATACATAATAAAACCAAAACATGTTAAAATTATATTCATTGGATAGCTCGTTTCGAGGACTACCTGATTCCAGTTGGGTTCGTGAAGTCTCCTCCATTTTCATCCTCAACCCCAGCTTCGAAGGGCAAAAATTATGGTTTTTTTTGTGCCAAAGAGTAGGGAGGTGGGAAAAGGGGGGTTCTAGCAAACCCCAAGGGGTTCGAGTGAACCAGTGTTCATTCGAACCCCCTTTCAAAAAGGGTTTTTTATTTATTTTTTGGCGGGATGGGGTCCACCTTGCATTTAACTGGTTCGCATGAACTAGGGTTCATTTGAACCCTTTTTTGGTTCGCTCAAACCAAAGGGTTCATTCGAACCCCAAAAAACAAAATTTTTGGTATGGGGTCATTTTTTGCCACTTTTCCTTCCTCGCTCAAATTGTAAACCACTTTTGTGGGTTTACCCATGTGTATTTTAATAAGATTCAAGTTTGAATGTGTACATACATTTAGTGCAACTAATATTAGTACCCACTTTATATCAAGTATATCAAATAAAAGTCGAGCACCTAATTTCATACCAATAGTTACTAACATTGCTAGAATTTAATCCATGCACATAAATTATCCATATTAAAATAATAGATATAAAATAAATCCAATTGTATTCTCTCTTATAGTAGCAATAGTCAAAATATCATTACAAAGAAATTGCAAGTCAAAGAACTCATATGGCTCCAAGTGATGTCCTATTATAATATGATTCAATGATATAAATTATCGCAATCATACTATAGTATGAAATTCTTCTTAAATGGAACACAACATACATCAATAAGGATATGTAGAGACTTCATAGAACTTTTAAAGACTTGTAATGATAGTTCATCCTATGAAGATGAATATTTTACAATATTACTAATGTTTTTAACCTTCTAATTTTATTTACCTTAGTGTGCAAGCAAGTATTCTTATAGTCTAGTTCATTGACCATATATTATTTGCACTTGTCAGTCATAACTAAATATGATCTTAATAGTCATCATTAAGTCTCATATATTTTATTATGGTGTGTAGCGGAGAGCAGAGAGAGGGGGCGTGACTGCTAAGTGGTGTGCAGCATAGTGAAAGAGTCGGAAGAAACCTGTGAATGCATGAACATGGACAAGTTTAGAAGAAAAAGAGACATCAAATGTAAACAAAATAAGGTGCCCATTATGTAGACTGAAAGAGATAATTAAAAGGATGATTAGAAGATGATGCAGGAATAGATTGCATCTGCCTAGAAATATTTTACCAAAACAGGATACCCAACATATTAGCACTTCATTCACTGCAATAACATATGATGATAACGATATTTTTTCTCATTCAGAATTATATTATCCATTCTTGAGTGCAATGATAAAAAAACCTTCAAGATTATATTTCTAGTCATCTTGCCTTACAACGATGTTTTGGATCAAAGACCACCATCATACAAAATAGCATAAACTTAACCCAGAACACTTCTAGCACCAAAAGCTTCCTAGGCATACATAAAGCAAAGTGAAAAAGCATGCACAAAGCAGGTGAACTATCTGAGAAAATGTCTTTAAGGAAAAATAAAGGCAGGTGTAAGGCACATGAATTGTTTGACAAAAAGCCTCAAAGAAATAAAAATGCACGCATAGGGATAAATTTTAGGAACAATGCATGTAGAAAACTTATAAGGAGCTCCCTCCACAGGTTCCTTGTAGCTTCTGGTGTTAATTTCTATAACCCAGCAACAGATTAATTGCACAATAAATTCACAGAAAGAAATCTGATTTATAGCAATTAATACAACTGGGTTAATTAACAACTAATAACAGCGGAAGCAAAAATAACATAAAGCCAAACACAAAAAGACAATAACACAGATATACCCAGGAAACCCCAATGCGGGGAAAAACCTGCAAATGTTGGATCTTCTATTCAGCCTAACAGAAAATTTTTCTTTCGAAAATACAATATGAGTTTGCTACAACAATCTTGTATTTATAGAGCCTAGCTGCTTTACTTAGCGTGCAAGGAAAGAATTTTTCCTTGCTTTCTTTGGCTTTATTTACACATAAAATCACTCTAGGATTTATCTTATCCTCACAAACTCAGAAACATTCTATTTAAAGAATAAAAATCCTGCTGTAGCTAAAAATCCAACTCGAATTGATTTAAAGAAAATCTAATCTTGAGTTGCTTTAAAGCAAATCCATATCCCACTTTTCTAGCTACAAAAATCAACAATCCCTCTTAGCGAGGAAAGTGTTCTACACCACACCCAACTTGTCCCTGAAGAATTCAAACTTGCTCGTCATCAAGGCCTTCGTCAGGATATCTGCTATCTGTTCGTCCATAGGAATGTAATTGAGCTTCACTATCCCCTTCTCCACACAATTTCTGATGAAGTGGTACTTGATCTCAATGTGCTTTGACTTGTCATGAAACACTGGATTCTCAGAGAGTTTGATACAACTCTGATTATCACAGTAAATGACTGTAGGATCTAGCTCCTTATTAAAGAGCCCAGCTAGAAGTTTCTGAAGCCAGATAGCCTCACATGTATCCATACTGGCTGCCATATACTCAGCCTTTGCAGAACTCAGCGCAACTGACTTCTGTTTCCTGCTGTACCAAGAGACCGCTCCTGATCCCAAACTGAAACTGCACCCTAAAGTGCTCTTTCGATCAGCTATACTGCCTACCCAATCTGCATCAGTAAACCCCTTGAGCTTCACTCGATCTTGCTAAACATACTTCAGCCCATAATCAATTGTGCCTCAGAGATATCTCAAAACATGCTTCACAACTATCCAGTGCACACGTTTAGGTTCCACCATAAACTGACTGAGTGAGTTCACTGCAAAACAAATGTATGGCCTATGTTGACCAGATACATAAGAGAACCTATCAACTGTCTGTATAAAGTCGGGTCCACTACCTCTGATCTGGAAGCATCAATCTTCTTCCAATTGGTCAAAAGTGGCGTTGACATAGGTTTACAGTTTTCCATCCTGAATCGCTTCAAGATATCAATTAAGTACTTCCCTTGTCCAAGGAAGATCTCTCCCTCTTTCTGCCACAACTCCAATCCCTTTACAACTACTAACCAATGCATGTGCTGGCTCAAACTGTAACCGAAACAAACTGCCATGCCTGACACCAATCACTTTTGCAATCTTGGAATCTTTGGGACGAATATAGACTTTTCCCCTCTCAAAGGTCACGATGTAACCCTTGTCTTCCAAGGCAGAAACTGAGATTAAATTCTTTGTCATGCCAGGGACATACAACACATCCTCCACCAACAAAGGTTTGCCAAACTCCCTCTGAAACTTGACAGTGCCAATACTAGTTGCATGGTGCTTGGCATTGTCTCCGAGCTCAATATAGAAATCTAGCTTCTTCTCCTCCAACTTGGTGAAACATTCTTTGACTCCCGTCATGTGGCGAGAAGCCCCACTATCAATATACCATACCCTGTTGGCAATTGAGCTTGAGAGACAGGCAATGAGCAAAAACTCATTTTCAAATCGTGATGCAAACTCGTCCACCTCTGTTGTAGTAGCAAATTGCTTCTTCTGCTTGTCCTTATTTTTCTTATTCGGACATTGACTAGCATAGTGACCCATCTGATGGCAGCAAAAACATTTAATCTTGCTCAGATCTTTCTTCTTCCCACTCTTGGAAGAAGAACCTTCTGATTGCTCTTTATTGGACTTCTTCTTACCCTTGCTTGCAAGAGCAAGATTTTCTTCATCTTGGACCTTCTTTGTTTGATATCCTCGATGAGCACCTTCACGGATCTCCTCCTCAACAAAATCATCCCAAAGTCTTGCCCAATCAGGTAGCCGATCTCTGTCGACAACACATTTGACAAACACTTCCCAATGCTTTGAAAAACCATTCAAGGCTATACGCACCAACTCATCTTCTTTAATCGTCTCTCCAACAACAACAAGCTCATCCCTGACCTGTGTCAGCTTGGAAAAGTAAGAGGTCACACTCTTGCCTTTGGACATCTTGGTATTATGCAATTTTTCCTTGAGCATCATCTTACGACTTTGATAGTCGCTCTGATAAAGTTTTGTGAGCGTATCCCACATCTCCTTGGCGGTGTCTTTCCCCTATAAATGAGGAATTAAATGATCTCTTACTCCATCAAGGATAATCCTCTGAGCCTTGGCCTCTTTGACTTCATGCGAATCTAAGGCAACAGGATCATTTGTTGGTGGAGTCACTTCTGTGCTAGCATAGATCCATAGCCTGTTCTCCTTGAGAACATATGTAATCCGAACCTTCCACTGCAAGAAGTTAGACGCACCCTCGAGCCTGTCCTTGTATCGAACACTGGTTGCCATAGCTACAAAAGAACTGGAGACGAAAATCTGATGACTTTTTTTTCTTGAAATTTGCGTCACAAATCTTGGCTTCGTATTCAGAGTTTAGAGCTCTGATACCATGTTAATTTCTATAACCCAGCAACAGATTAATTGCACAATAAATTCACATAAAGAAATCTGATTTATAGCAATTAATACAACTGGGTTAATTAACAACTAATAACAGCGGAAGCAAAAATAACATAAAGCCAAACACAAAAAGACAATAACACAGATATACCCAGGAAACCCCAATGCGGGAAAAACCTGCAAATGTTGGATTTTCTATTCAGCCTAACAGCAAACTTTTCTTTCAAAAATACAATATGAGTTTGCTACAGCAATCTTGTATTTATAGAGCCTAGCTGCTTTACTTAGCGTGCAAGGAAAGAATCTTTCCTTGCTTTCTTTGGCTTTATTTACACATAAAATCACTCTAGGATTTATCTTATCCTCACAAACTCAGAAACATTCTATTTAAAGAACAAAAATCCTGCTGTTGCTAAAAATCCAACTCGAATTGATTTAAAGCAAATCTAATCTTGAGTTGCTTTAAAGCAAATCCATATCCCATTTTTCTAGCTACAAAAATCAACATCTGGCAAAGGAATGTAGTTTCTTTTTATCTATGTCTAGAACTTACCCATTCTATTTACATTGTAATATTCTTGTATGTGTCAATGCTTAAATAGACTATCAAACTAATTTAATTGTAAGAGGTGAGTTTAAATGCCCTTAGGTTGAGATCATTTTGTTATGAGTGGTGTAGAGGCATAAACCTTAGTATTCTTACATATGCATGGTGATGAAGGATAAAATGAAAAAAAAAATATTATGATAATTTAGTATCTTATGAATTAGATATGATCTAAATTATAGCATAAAGTGCAAATTAGTATTGATGTGTATATTCATGACATAGTTTAAGGGAAATGAACAAGTAGAATATGAACTGAAAATTGGAGTTGTATAAATAAATTTAAATGGAAAAGCAATAAGTAAGAAATGGATTATAGATATAAAGAAAAAGAGATGGGATTTCAAAAAATAGATAAGGAATATAAATGAACTAGGGAGTTAGGTTATTTAGATATAACATAAAGTAAATAGTAAGGTAGTAAGTGAAGGAAGTAAAATGTTATAATTAGAAATAATATAATATATAAGTAACAAATATGATACAAAAGTTAAGTGGGTGTGAACATGGCATAGACAATCAAATTGAAAGAGATGGAATTATGAAATTATATGATCAATTTGTCTCTAAGTGATTGCTTGCTAATTTCATTTTATGAGATGATAGTTTTAGTGATAGATCTCACACTCATACAAGACAGATTTGTAGCTACCTTAACTTTTACTGATGTAATCATATGGTTGTAATGGGCTAACTATTATAACAATTAAAAATAAAATTAAGAGATTAGCATGTCCTATTTAAATATCTGTATCAATGGATGGACGAATATTGTTTACATTAATAAAATTTATAGACCAACATATTATAAATTTGAAAAAAATCTTGTGCTATGAGCTGAGGCAAGGGACAGGTGGACACCATAGTCCGCATACAGGCCCACTGATCAACCACGAGAGCAAGGGGTTGGACCCAAGACCTATGAGGAGCAAATCCACAGTCCAAACCAACTCCACTACCCAAACGGACAATAATAACCAAATATATTACTACAAAAGTAATAAGATGTCAACTTCAAAAAAGAGGGGGTGGCACTCATCTTATGAACCAGGTTTTCACCACTGAAGTCACGCTCACACGATGATGATTTTTTTTCTCCTTGGAAGAGATCCGCCGTCCTTTCTAACTGCGTGTAAAACCATTATTTTGGCCAAATGGCAATGCAATGATGACATGCGGACAATTCAATTACAGTCATAACTTGATTTTTTCGAAAGTGGCAGAATTATACCCTCCACTTAAACTTGTCTTCCTAATTCTTCATTTATCTTGACAAAACAAACAACTTTATGAACTTCACGCCAAATTGATGTGAATGCACCAGAAAACAAGATTTGATGTATATATTTGTGGCTGCAATTTCCTACAAATCTGTGACTTCTTGTAAATGCTTTGCTAAGGCTGTCGTCTCGCGTTTCCCTTCTTCCTCTCTTCATTATATTTATACATCAATTTACAAATGTACGTTCTACTAAAATCGAAACAATTGAAAAATCAACTGAAATTCTATATGTAAAAGGATTTGCTCATGGTCCAGGCACTTCTGCTTACCAGGTATTATCACTTGTCATTATTTCTCCTCTCTTTCTGTTTCTCTTTCTTCTTTATTCCTTGTTCTTTTGTTCAAGGTAGAATAAATTTTGGTATATATATATATATATTTATACAAAGGTACAATAAATTTTGGTCTTCGGTTTTGGTGTGATTATATACAGGTTGAAGGGGACTAGTATAAACAGTTGGTATGTTGTGCATAAAGTACTCATAGTTCGAAGGCTACCACAAAGTAAAGTGTCAACAAATTATGCACAACATACTGACGGTTTATGGCTGGCAGATTGAACGTACCACACAATCTGATGGTTGCAAGCCTTACATTTGTGATACTTATACACATTATGGTTAGTGTGGATTAACCAGATTATGTATAAGTATCCCAAATGCAATGCTTGCACTTACCGAAAATAAAAAAAAAAAAAAAATAGAATGTGAATGGTGTTCACACTTTTTGTTTTGTCAATTCAATATATAATATAATTATTAATTAGTCTATATATTATGCAATTTAATCATTAATTAGTCAATGGGTTTCTTAGATAGACATTTATGTTTGTAAAATTATTTCAAATTAGATTTTTTTGGCTGGATTTTTCTAACCCATCTAGAGGAGAGGACCCAATAGTTGAGCATGTTCCAATGGTTATGATAGCATTTGTTGATGTAATGTCTAATATGTTTAATAGAATAGCACTAGTAGTTGTGACTCTAAAGTTGTGTTGATCATGAGTATTCATAATTGACTAAAATGTATTCCTTAGATCTAAAAAGCAAAAATAATGTGATGCCACATCGGTAAGTGCGAGATTTTGAGCTTTTTATTGGGACCTTTCTTCACATATTTGATTTTTCTATTTTTTATTATTGACACACTTTTTCGATAGTAGGGTAAAAATTTTGTGATTTAAATCATTTTAAATAACATATTTTCTTTATTCCTCAATCTTCTAACTTAAACATTAAGGATGATAGGAGAGAATCATGGTGATGGAAGCGTGAATTTTCACCATAGATCGCAATCTATATTTACCTCCTCACGACAGTTTCATATGACTTCAAAACTTCAAAGCCTTGTTTCATTATCCACAAACATCTTGCTACAACTCATTTCTAACTAATCTTTCCTTTATTTTTTCACCTTTATTATCTAATGTATATACTTAATGATATGCATTCCAGCCTTTGGTGACAGGATTGATCTCAAATCACTCCAATGCCAAGTATATGCACATCTCTTTGAATTTCCTATCAACTAAAGGTGTAAGTCCTACTTATGACAAATTTTATTTGAAAAAATGCTTTTATTCAATTGGTAATTGGACAAAAATTATATTATCATGTATAGATGATGAGGTCTTTTTCTACTCCAAGTTAACCATACTTTTATAGTCCATTGATCCATTTGGTCATTTTTTTAGCATTAGAATTATTTCTTCTTAAGTATTGAAAATAGGCACTTGAAGAACTAAGCTAAATGTATAGTGATAGGGGAAATGATTGATGGAAGCATTTGGGATGGTCTTGCAAACCAATACTACCACTATAAACAATATCCTACCATACTTTTCTTGATTGTTGTTGGACCACTAGTAATATTACTTGTAAATTATATTCTATCAACTTAAAATTGGCTTACCTTGTTTACTACAGACATTTTTCAAGAGGAAATCTATATAATGTTTAAAATAGAATTAGAAGCATACATATTCTCCATCTCGTGCTCTCACCTAATGCATCATATTCATAGAATATTTTTTATCAACACTAAAAAATAGGAATAGTGTACACAATCTTTTCTATCACAGTAAGATCAAAAGTCATGTAAGACAACATAACAAGTAAAATGTGAATCACAATTACTAAACATGAAACATAAATGGCATCTAGAGACTAACAAAGAATATAGGAAACTATAGGATCTAAATTTGTAAAAAAAAGGGTATAAGAAAGTATAGGAGTTAACAATTACACAATCTTATTGGTGATTTCTTCTTCTTACAAAACAGAGAGGATGAATGGCTTTGGAGTGGCATCCCTTCAAGGTAGTTCTCTGTTAAATTTTCCTAAGTTATGATGGAGCAAGTTATACTTCCCCCTCTGGATTTTGATTGGAATAAGATCTGAAATGCCATATTCATTCCCAAAATTAACTATTTTTGGTGGGTTGCAGTTCATGGTAGTATCCTCACCATAGACTAGAAGAGGTTTTTAGTTTGTTAACAGATTCTCCCTCTGTTATGAAGAGGCAAAGAGTATTGAGTACCTATTCTTCCATTGCTCTTTTGCCAAGGAACTCTTGACATATGTTTTAAGAATCTTGCTAGTAGATTGGGTTTTTCCCCATTCTGTAAGGGAATTTGTGGAACAATGAAATAGTTATCCTTTTAGTCACCCAATTATTGAAGATCTATGGAAGAAAATTCCTCCTTTTTTGTCATGGATCTTGTGGAAAGAAAGAAATAATAAAATATAATTTAGAGATCAAAGGAGGAGGAGTATGGTCTTCTTAAGCACAAAACAACAAATTCGGGACAATTTAAACTCTCAAAACTATGGCTTTTCAAAAAATATGTTGTCATATGGGGATCTTAGGATCAAACAAAATTGGGGAATTAAAAAAAAACTAACTGGAATTAATCAGGAAAAGCTTTTGAGCATAAAGATAACTAAATGTATCCCTCTGATCGAAGGTTGGATAAAGCTCAATTTTGACAGTTGCTCCAAAGGGAACTCAGACTTGGCTGCAGCTGGAGGAGTTATAACATATCACAAGGGCTATCTAATTGAAGGCTATACAAAGAATCTAGGTATCCGCACTAGCAATTTTGCTCAAGCAATTGCTATTTGGTGGGGTCTGAATAGAGTGATGGCAAGGGACTATAACAAAGTTGTTATAGAAGGAGACTCCAATTTGATCATAGATATTCTCAAGGGAGACCCTTCCGCTCCTTGGAAGGTAAAGAAATTGATAGAAGATTCAAGAAAGATGGTTGAGGGCCTTCATCAATATAAGTTAAACCATACATACACAAAAGGAAACAAGACAATAGATGCTGCTTCCAGTGTGGGGATCTCCTATCTGCACTAGGTAAGGTGGAATTATGATGATGTCCCTCAAAAAATAAAAGACCTAATTTCAAAAGAGAGATTGGGGAATAATAAGACCTTGAAAATTTAGAATAATATATAAAAATAGCATGATGTCTATGACTAAAGTGACTATGAAAGACTCTCAGATCCCCCTTCATGGCACTAGGAATCATTATAGTGCCACAAGTTTAAATTTCACAACTTTAAATTTTAAAGATGTTATGAAAAGAAAAGGGGCCAAGAATGATTATTATGATAAGGTGCAGTTCCTATCCAATCACAACAAAGATTTATACTAGATAGAGATTGTGTATATGCTTAATTGTAATCTAAATGAAAACATAAAACACTAAATGAAACCTTAAACTAAAGAAATTGAACTAAATTTAAATAAACAAAATCCTTCAGTGCTGTCTCATTTTTCTCTATCCACAGAGATTCTTTTGAAGCTTTTTGGCTCTCAGATTGTGTAAGCTTCTCCAAATGGCTGCTGTAGAACGAGTATGCAAAGGAAAACTATTCTATATGTTGGTGAAGGTGAAAATGCAGATGAATATGGACAGGGGCTGTAGATTATGTACAGGGGCTGTGAATTGAAAATATCATGATTATACTGCTATTATGCTATGATTCTATGCTATTGCTATGAAAATACTCTATGAATGCTAATGCTACTTGCAATTTGCCTATAATTTACTTGCTTAAAATTTCTATATGATTTGGAGCTCCCGGCAGCTGTATTTATAGATTTTTTGCAGGCTTCATCCCGGCTGGCAAGAATCTACGGCTATGAATTGTCTGGTAGGTTTGAATGGTGAGAGATTGAGAGGTTGAGAAGAAAATGGGGGAGGTTGAGAGGTTGGAGAGAAGAATGGAAGCTTGTCTTCAACCCACAGGAACAAGCCTGCACAGGAACAGAAGAAATTTAATTTTCTGTTTTGGCAGTTTGTTTCCCGGGAGTTGAAGATAAATCCCAAATTAAATAAATATTTAAATTTATTTAATTTTATTTATTACTTTTGATATTTGATTTTTGATTTTTGAAAACTATAGAAGAATTAATTAAATATTTTGTAATATTTAATCATGATGTGACTTTAGAAGATTTTTGAAATATTTAGAAGAATTTAATTAAATATTTTTGGAAATATTTAATTATGAATAGATTTTTGAATTGAATTAGAGGAATTTTGAAATGATTTAAAATGAATATTGGATTAGAGGAAATAATCAAATATTTTGGAATATTTAATTACAAATGATATTTAGAAGAATTATAATATTTTAATCTTTATTTGAATAAAATATTCAAACTAAGATTATATGATAATTAATATAAATAAATTGTAACATTTATTTAATTAATTAAGAAATGAATATGAAAAGGTAATTAAATATTTAATCGAAATGAAATCATGAACAATATAAATAAATTATTTAAATTTATTTATATGTAGATAGAATCAAAAGATTTTAATTAAATATTAAAAATATTTAATTAATTACCAGACAATGTGATATGACCATTTTTAAGTGTATACATTTTTCCCCTCTTTGAAGTGATGTGTTTTACGCATTACTTCAAAGAATTTTGAAATTTTGCCCCAAATATTGATTTGAAATGTTGATAGATGTATGCCCCCGCGAACGATGAATCGATATTAAAATTTTATTATTATTTTTATTTTTATTTTTTATATAAAGGTTAAAATGTCATTTTCCATGTCATTTCAATTTTTAACCTAATTAAAATTTTCAAATATTGAGCTGCAGTGGATAATCATGGCACTTCAGTTCCTGCCCCGTTTATTATCCAGAAGCGTCATCGGTATTGCATTTTCTGAGGACCTAGGTATGTGTCACCATAAGATTCTGTCTTTGAAAATTTTGTTTTTGAGATCTTGTGAGAACAGGCATAGATTTTACTCCAAATTTTACTTACTTTTGATCAAAAGAGTGAAATAGTGCAATTGATGTGGTATGTATAAAAGTCAGAATAGAATGAAAATTCTATGACTTATACGAAATTTTCTAATCTTATAGCTTGTGTTGTTCCCTAAGTGAAAGGATGAAAATCCTATTAATGGGAATATAAGCAAAAGATCAAGAAAATGATAATTTTTGCACTTTATGAAGTTTTGATCATGGCTTTGTAAAAAGATGGATTTAATGATAGATGCCTAATGTTTTCTAAGTTCTCTATTGTAAGATTTGATTTGGACGAGTAGAGTATTCGATTGCTGGTTGGGGAATATAACTAAAACGGATGCGTTGACTATGGTTATGCCTTTGAGAAAGGGATCTTCTTTGAAAATAAGCTTGTGAATACAAGGGCTCTATGGCATAATCATCTGAAAGACCTCTAACACAATCATGATACCTATGAAGAAAAGTTCTATATTTAAGTAAAACTTTTCGACTTTGATATAAGAATTTTTGTTTCTTCAATAATTTCTTGTGGTTGAGAGGTTTCTTTGGCTTCTTAATCCTTTTGGAAACGGATTTCTTTACAAATTTTGTAGATTTCCAATCTCGTAACATGAGATTGATCAATATGATAATGAGTGTTTTGGATGATCTTTATCTAAATTAATGTAATGAAAACACATCAAACAAGTTAAAAATGTTTGTTTTAAGTCCTATTCTAAACATCAAGTGTGTAACCAAAATGTTTTTCAAAAATTGTTTTAACAGGTTTTACACATGACAAGCACTTCAAATAGACTCACTCTTAAATGCTCAAGTAGGTCATCATAGCAATCAACAGCCCACATCTTAAAACTGCGTCGACTCACACAGCCGTGTCACCCCCGAAAGGGCGCCCGTGTTTTTGTCTTTTCCAGGTGCGTACTAAGAGTGACGGAAGTGGATACCGGATCCCCTGAGCAAACAATCCTTGGCAGTTATATGGTGAGTATCTTGGGGGTAGATTCTTCCTTCCTGCCTTGTGATTTGCGAAACAATGTTGACCCATTTCGGTTAGTTCTACTAGGTTAGTATTGTGGGATTTCCAGTTGATTAGAAGCAAATGATATAGACTCCCTCAGAACCTCCCTACCTTGCTAGAACAAAGGCTTTTGGGGATGGTTATCAATGCATCATTACCGTCAAAAGAGGGTTTCCCCAATTTTTCTTTAAATTTTAGAGTGAGGTGGAATAGCCTGGCTTTGGCTTGAACCCACTTGAGTCGTTCCTCTTGGGTGAGTACTTTTTCCCACAAGAGCAGGCTCTCTACAAGGTTTTAACAAAGCTTAAAGATGCATAAAAATAAATAAGTGAGTTTGGCATTTTGATCACCTAGTTAAGGGGAGAGCATAGGCCTATCACTGAGAACAAAGCAAACACTAGGTTCAATTGTTAAGCACCAAAATAAAAATTTTCTAACTAAGTGAAGATGTTGCTTCACATAACAAGAAAATTCATTTTAAGCTTAAATTGAAAAATGAAGTATCTATCCTAGGATTGCTTTATTTTATGCTTTTTGATGACTA
>VDFB02005317.1:0-37612 GCA_007258455.2 Sequoia sempervirens
CAAACCTTTGTTGGTGGAGGATGTGTTGTATGTCCCTGGCATGACAAAGAATTTAATATTAGTTTCTGCCTTGGAAGACAAGGGTTACATTGTGACCTTTGAGAGGGGAAAAGTCTATATTCGTCCTAAAGATTCCAAGATTGCAAAAGTGATTGGTGTTAGGCATGGCAGCTTGTTTCGGTTACAGTTTGAGCCAGCACATGCGTTGGTTAGTAGCTGTAAAGGGATAGGAGAATTATGGCACAACAAGATGGCTCACCTTCACCATGGAGTACTTAATATTCTTAAGGAAATAGTGACAGGGCTGCCTGGGATGAAGACAAAAAAGCATGAGGTGTGCAAGGGTTGTGCTCTTGGGAAATATGCCAAGACCAGTTTTCCAAGCAGCGACACTAGATCCGAAGGGATTTTGGATCTTGTACACTCAGATGTGTGTGGACCTATGTCAACAACATCCTTGAATGGATATGAGTATTATGTTACCTTCATTGATGATTTCTCCAGGAAGACGTGGATATATTTCATGAAAAATAAAAATGAGGTCTTCAGTAGGTTCAAAGAGTTTAAGGCTCTCATGGAGAACCAAACTGGGAAGAAGATCAAGATACTGAGGTCTGATAATGGAGGCGAGTATACCTCGAATGCTTTCAAAGATTTTTGTGCTCAGGAAGGTATTAAGAAAGAGTTGACAGTTCCGTACAACCCTCAGCAGAATGGGGTTGCTGAACGGAAGAATAGAGCTATTGTTGGAGCAGCCAAGGCCATGCTTCATGATCAGGATCTGCCTTGGTTTTTATGGGCAGAAGCTTGCAACACAGCTGTGTATTTGCAGAATAGGAGCCCTCACAAAGTGTTGGGAAAATTGACTCCAGAAGAGGCATTCACTGGTAAGAAACCAGATTTGGGGCACATTCGCATCTTTGGATGCCTTGTGTATTGTCACATTCCTGTTGAGAAGAGAACCAAGTTGGAACCTACTGCAGAGAAGGGTATCCTTGTTGGGTATAGTGAAACTTCTAAGGCTTATCGGGTTTACATTCCTGCTCTCAGGAAAACAGTGGTTCGCAAAGATGTGAAGTTCGAGGAAGAAAGGGCTCTTCAAAAGTCAAGTAACTTGATGAATGAGGAGGAACAATCATCCACAGTTGAGGTAGCACAAATCCCTCAAACTTCAGTAACACAAGCTGGAGAGCAGAACAAGCAGGATGAGCAGATAGAGGAACAAATAATTCCTCAGCCTCAGATTCCTATGAGTGAGAAGAGGAGAAATAGGGCAGCTGAGCAGACATTGAGAGAAGCTAAAGAATACGTAGGTGATCCTCAAGATTCAGTCAGACAAAGAAGGGCTCCCAGACGTTATTCAGATTATGTGGCACTTATGAGTGAATTAATTGAAGTAGAGCCTTCCAGCTTTCAGGAGGCATCCAAGCACCAAGTGTGGAGAGATTCCATGGTGGAAGAGTATTCTTCCATCATGAAGAACAATGTGTGGGAGGTAGTACCAAGACCAGAAGATAAGTTTGTGGTGGGCTCGAGATGGCTGTATAAGATTAAGCATGCTACAGATGGTAGTGTGGAGAAGTTCAAAGCTCGGTTTGTGGCTAAAGGGTTTTCTCAGAAGGAGGGAGTCGACTATGATGAGACTTTTGCTCCAGTAGCCAGGTACTCATCCATAAGAGCTATCATTTCTATAGCAGCACAGATGGGTTGGAGGATTCATCAGATGGATGTAAAGATGGCCTTCCTCAATGGGGTGATTGAGGAAGAGATTTACATAGAGCAACCAGAAGGGTTTGAAGCACATGAGAGGGATTCTCATGTATGCAGGTTGAAAAGAGCACTGTATGGACTCAAGCAGGCTCCTAGGGCGTGGTATTCATGTATTGATAGTTACTTGCAGAGTGTGGGCTTTATCAAGAGTGAGGCAGATTCAAACCTGTACTATGTTCAGGTGAAGAATTGAGCACCTGTTGTTATATGTTGATGACCTATTCCCTCCACAGGGGTTAGAGGGAGCTCCTGCTTGCTTACATTACCAAGATCTTGCAAGAGAGTTTGAATGAAGGACTTGAGGTTGATGCACTACTGGGATTGGGTTGGCAGAAGAGGGGAGAGATCTTCCTTGGACAAAGGAAAGTACTTAGTGATATCTTGAAGCGGTCCGGGATGCAAAAAGCGTAAGCCTTTGTCAGCGCCATTTGTGACCAATTGGAAGAAGATTGATGCTTCTAGATTAGAGGCAATGGACCTGACTTTATACAGACAATTGATAGGCTCTCTTATGTATCTAGTCAACACCAGGCTAGACATTTGTTTTGCAGTGAACTCACTCAGTCAGTTTATGGTGGAACCTAAACGTGTGCACTGGATAGCTGCGAAGCATGTTTTGAGATATCTCCGAGGCACAGTTGATTATGGGCTGAAGTATGTTCAGCGGGATGGAGTGAAGCTCAAGGGGTTTACTGATGCAGATTGGGCAGGCAGTACAGCTGATCGAAAGAGCACTTCAGGGTGCAGTTTCAGTTTGGGATCAGGAGCAGTCTCTTGGTACAGCAGGAAACAGAAGTCAGTTGCACTGAGTTCTGCAGAGGCCGAGTATATGGCAGCCAGTATGGCTACATGTGAGGCTATCTGGCTTCGGAAACTTCTAGCTGGGCTCTTTAATCAGGAGTTGGATCCTACAGTCATTTACTGTGATAATCAGAGTTGCATCAAACTCTCTGAGAATCCAGTGTTTCATGACAAGTCAAAGCACATTGAGATCAAGTACCACTTCATCAGAGATTGTGTGGAGAAGGGGATAGTGAAGCTCAATTACATTCCTACGGACGAACAGATAGCAGATATCCTGACGAAGGCCTTGATGAAGAGCAAGTTTGAATTCTTCAGGGACAAGTTGGGTGTAGTGCAGAACACTTTCCTCGATAAGAGGGAGTGTTGATTTTTGTAGCTAGAAAAGTGGGATATGGATTTGCTTTAAAGCAACTCAAGATAAGATTTGCTTTAAATCAATTCGAGTTGGATTTTTAGCAACAGCAGGATTTTTATTCTTTAAATAGAATGTTTCTGAGTTTGTGAGGATAAGATAAATCCAAGAGTGGGATTTTATTCTTTAATAGAATGTTTCCGAGTTTGTGAGGATAAGATAAATCCTAGAGTGATTTTATGTGTAAATAAAGCCAAAGAAAGCAAGGAAAGATTCTTTCCTTGCACGCTAAGTAAAGCAGCTAGGCTCTATAAATACAAGATTGCTGTAGCAAACTCGTATTGTATTTTTGAAAGAAAAGTTTGCTGTTAGGCTGAATAGAAGATCCAACATTTGCAGGTTTTTCCCCGCATTGGGGTTTCTGGGTATATCGTGTTATTATCTTTTTGTGTTGGCTTCATGTTATTTTTGCTTCATTGTTAGTTGTTAATTAACCCGGTTAGTAATTGTTATAAATCAGATTTCTTTATTGAATTTATTATTACAATTAATGCATTCTTTGAGTTATAGAAATTAACATGGTCTCTCAAGCAAGTCTGATGACCGCTTTGAAGTATTTGGATAGAAGAAAGCTACCAATTGCTTTCTTTGCTTGGCAATGTTCTTTGGTGTTAGAATAAGTCATACTTGTTGGAAATATAATCCCAACAAGTCCAGCTTGTCTTATCCTCTCCATTTCAGAAGTGTAAGAAAAAGTAAGAATGAATGGCTGTATGTTTGTCAAGGAGCAGAAGCTGTTAGGAAAATGTCATGTTAGTTACAATGAGTTTTCCTACTATTTCATTCCCATAAATGATATCATAGCGGTTTCAGAGTGAAAATTAACGGTTATTTCATTCCAACAAATGATATCAGAGCGGTTTCAGAGTTAAAATTGATGGAAATTTGAGAATATCTAGAAGAGATCGAAGAAAAAGAGAGACCCAAACGTAGCTGAACACAAAAATGTTGAAAAAGAGTTTGAAGAAAGAGCGTGCAGATGTTGTAGACCAGATCAGATCAACTGTTTGAAAGTGTTTGGAAGGCATCGACTCTAAGAAGAAGCCTCCGAAGAAGGCTGCAAGAGTTGTTAAGGAAATGAAGAGGAAATGAAGTTGCCGCCCAAGCGGAATGAGAAAGAAGTCGTTGTTTAAAGAAATAATCCTCAAGGTGAAAGGTGTTTAAACTGTGGGAATGATTGGGCGAGAGTTTGCAAAGTTTGGAGATTAAAATAAATAAATGTTATCGGAGTAGAGAGCGTGGTTATATTGAGAGGTTATGTCGCTGCCAAAAGAAAGAAAGGACCGCAAATCTGTCAAAAAGCCGCCATTTGACAAAGTCTGAAGACATCACAAAATGGTGTGAAGAATATGCAGCCAAGTTGACCTGTGTTCGTTTGCCGCACTAATCTCCTCTCCAGTGCAGATTAAATATTCAAGGACAAGGAAGCCAAGTTTATTCACTATTCTCTTTCTACACGAACAAGCCAATCACATGAGCAATGTGTTTCATTTCTGGAAACGAATTTCATATTGTGAATTTCAGGCAATTTTAGTTTCATGCCTGGTAAAGTGCGAGGGAGGGAAGGGACATAAAAAATCGAATCACATGAAAAATAAGTTATCTGTGAAATTTGTATGGACGTGGATGTTTAAGACTCTTCAGTCAAAAGAAATTTGGAAAATCTCGAGTATTCACATTGCAGTTGGTTTTACAAAAGAAGATGCTGATGGCGTCACCGTTCTTTCTGCAAACCATTTTTGTTTTGTTTTGATGCTTGCTGTGATTGTGAAACATCACGCCATACGACATCATATTTGACTGTCTTCAAATTATCACAAAATAGTGTTGTGCTGGCGACAGAGCGTGTCAAGGATTGGAACTTAAGATCGTGATCTTACCCTGACAATACTTATGAATCCATATGCGTTACAAATTTTAAGATCGTGATCTTATTTGACAATATTTATGAATCCATATGCGTTAGAAATTATTTTTAGTTTCTGATAAAGGTGGGTATATTAATGTACTAATTCAATTTATTAGTTGTCAACAAAAGAATGAATGAGATAACAAAATTAAAATAGTTTTATCAAAAATTTTAATGTATTATTTTTCTATTTTTTTTATTAAATACAAAAAATAATTTATCTATCATTCTATTGGATAATAATTGTGAATAGTAATATTAGTGTGATGTAAGTTATAAAATCTTTTAACTTTTTCATTTTGACTATAAAAACGTTAATAGTGTAAATGTATTTTTATGTCACATTTTAATTCTATTTATTGTACTATTTGAAAATGACATTATTTTTTATTTAAAAGATTGTGGACCAATAAATATAATATTTTTTAATTATATTTGGGATGATTTTAATTTATTGAAAAGATAAAATAGAGAAAATATTAGAGATTGTGATTAAAATAATTAATAATAATAAAAATAAATTTTATATCTATTAATTTAAAATATTTTAAAAACTAATAATTAAAAAATATTTAATAAAAGATAATGAATAATTATATTTTTTGATCTATTTTATATTTATTTTCTTCATAGTTTGCTTAAGAAACACTATATATGTAAATTCTAACATCTTTTATCAGTTTCAAATTGAATGTATTCATGTTCAAATGTAATTATTAAATTACATAATATTTAGACCTTTAGTTTTCATTTGACGTTGCCTCTCTTTGATTAATATTTGCAATGTATAATTTTAAATTTTATTGAATTAGGTTTTTCTATTTTAAATTTTAAACGTCATTAAAAATATTTGTTTTGCAAGTACTTCAACAAATTTCATTTCTAATATGTCAAATGATTTAATAAAATTTCATTATATTAGTAGGATTGAGAAATTAATTATTGTACCAATAATACTTTAAATTAATTACCTTATTACACATAGAAAGCCTTTGACCAAAAACTCTATGAAAAACCTCATTGGCGCTACTCAGAAAGGGAAAATAGAGAAGAAGGACCCCCCTGTTAACAAACTGGTCTCTTATTCTGAGGACACTCTGAGGGATAAAATTGACACCTCTAAAGCCAGTGAGGATTCTTATACCTCTTACCCCACCACTGATAGAGATAACAGACCCAGATTCCCCAATAGTCTTAACCCTGAAGACCACTACTTTAAGGCTAACTGAGAGTTTCTTGATGATATTTTAGCTATTTCTAGAAATGGGGCTGTTGATTACTTAAGGATTATAAAGTGGGTCTTTCATGAGATAAAGGACCTTAACTTAAAAAACAGAGCTCTCACTAGTAAGTTGGAAGAAATGAAAGCTAGAAGCTACCTAGAATACTGTTGAGGTTGTGTGTATGAAGGAAAACATGAGGTTGATGGCCGAGTGCCTCCAACAAAATACTGAGCTCATAGACAAGATGAAGAAGGATAATGAGGCTAAGATTAAGGTCCTAGAGGGATAAATTAGCAAAATCAGGGACACTATGAAAACTATCATGGAGCATAACCACATAATTGCAAAACATAACATCACTATCATGAGCACTATGGCTGAGGAAAAGGAAAATTTCCAACAGGGATCTCTGGTTGTTGATTTGGATGCTAATAGGGAGAAAAACAAGATTGAGGATGCTGACATCTCAAAGAGGATGAGAGCTCACTTGAAGAGAATGGTTGATTCTAGGCCCCAGGAGATTCAATCTCTGAAAAAGGGCACCTAGGATATGTGCAACCTTGAAGTTGAGTTTGTTGATACTTTAAAGTCCTTAGGTTAGTTTTAGATTTTTTCATGTTGGTTTTTTTGCTGGCCTATGCTAGCTCTGGGCTGGTGGCTGCGGTCTATCTTGGATTTTACTGCTTTTCAACCTTCCCGTGTTTTGGGTTTTGTAATGCTTTATCTTTCTTAAGCTTGTAAACTTTGTGGTTTCGGGTCCCTATAAAACCCATTTTTCTCTTTATCAAAAACTACCTTATTACACATCTTATTGCAGGAATACTTTTAACTTATCAAAAGAGACATAGGAAATCATCTGGCTAACAATACAGTTGAAACTTTTGAGTTTTGATTAAGCTCAAGCAACTTTATGGAATTCTTTGGATATAAAAGTAATAAAAATATATATATAAGTTTTTTAAATAGTAATAATTATTGTTAAATTTTAAAAGATAAAAATTTAAAGAGGTTTTTCACAAATCCACAATCTCTAGTAGATAAATCTAGAGATTTACACAGACTTCCAACTGAAATTCTTTTGAGATATATATATGCAATTTTTTGGATATATAAATAATTCATAAATATATATAATTTTTTTTAAATAGTAATATTTATCGTTAAATTTTAAAAGATAAAAATCTAAGGATACTTTTTTGAAAAACCCACAACTTCTAGCATATAAAGCAATCTACAATAAATCAATAAATCAGAAAAATACTAATAAATAAAAGTGTTGGTGGATAGAGGGAGAGAAGAACACTCACTACTTTAGCACAATAAGAAACTTGTATTCAAATCTATTATATTTGTTTTATAATTGTCTAATTATATAGATCCTGACCTCGAGATTTATAAAACATGACTGACATTGTCAACAATATAAACTTACAAACAATTAATTAATATTTTTCTCTATTATAGAAACTTTTTAAAATAAACATTTATCATTTTTAGGTTGTAAACGAAATTACTTTTTCAATACACCCCTTAATTTTTACCACCTTTTTGGATCAATAGCACCTTCAACACTTTGCATCCACCATTCCAACTTTTAGAATAAAATTAATTACAACTTTCATTTTTTATACCACTCTATATTTGGTTCTAGATAGAATATTTGGAATAACTACCATGATAATGAAGTTCATTTAAACAATTCCTTAATAATTTTTTATTTAGGTTTTGGGCTAAATTGGTATTTTATTAGTAATGATTTGTCACTAAGTTGAAGCTCGATAAGGTACATATCTTTATCAAATGTATTGATTTTTATTATTCACTATAGGAAAATATGTAAATAAAATTATATCTCTATATGAGATAGAATATGGTGTGATAACATGTGTGGTGGCAACTCCAAAAATTTAGGCACCAAATATTATTGTTTGGGTGGTACATTCCTCTTTTTCTAGCTCGTTATAACATTTAAAATGAGCATCCATAGAAGCTTTGGCAGGGTTTAAGAGACCAAGCACAAATATTTTGATTATAGATTGTTGTCTCACTGTGACCCTTTTTTTTTTTAATGATAGTGCAACAATGATAAGGTTTGTAAAAGGCATGTCTGATTAGTCAAGTCTAGATTTAATAGATGAACCATTATTGAAGTTGATTTTATCTTGAAAATGGTTGTGAAATTATTAGTTATAGACCAATCATTAAGGGGATCTAGTATTTAGGTGAATAATGAAGGGATAGTGAAGAAATAAGATCAACAAAAACCTTCAAAAATATGTAAGAGAGAAAATCCAATAGTCAATGAGATTTAATAATTGAGAAACTAGACTTGTAATTTTCTTAAAGGAAGTTATTAATAGATATGATTTAATAGTTGAGTAAGGTTAGTTTTCATGATACTCATAAATTTAAAAACTATTTATTTAAGAAACATACTAAATGTGAGTTTGAAAACTGACATTTAAACAAAAACATTTTAGAGATAAAAAGTAGATGAAATCATGTCATAGTATATAGATGTTAAAAATTATAAATTAATACATTTGTAGGATAACAAGAACACCTTACAATATGTAAGTGTTTAATAGAATGAATAATGAAATAAAAATATTAAAATTAAGATAATTGATCTCAGATTTACAACAATAAAATAATTGAGAAGATTAAGAATGTTTAACACGCTATCGTTAATTCTAATAGTTCTAAAAATATATTCCTCTATAATTCATTATTGATGATTTAATTTTTTTTTTATATCGAATAATATTCAAATGATTAATTTTTAATTGTCTTCTCATATTTATATTTGTATTGTATAGATGTTGTGTAAGAATATATTTAAGGACCCCATTGTGCTAGGAAGCACCTTGAGGAGCTTGGTATTGGTAAACGAAAGTTATGTTTACTTCTTTTATTTGAATCAATCTCCTATTGCCTACCTGTAAAGATTTGAAGACATGGAATCTACACTATTTAGATTGCCCACATGATGCCAAGTGTAGCAAGATGTTGATCCTACAAGTAATCTGCTCACATAATAATGTTCGTTGTTCACCGTAAAACCAATCATACAGAGAACAAATTGGCATTTGCTGTAACATTTTCTGCTCATGCCGCTCTTGGTCTGGCTTGTGGATGTTTCTCTTCTAAGCTGATGGATCTGATATCTTCATTCATCTGCTCAACTTCTCTTCAACAGCCAGCTTTGCAACTCTTTTCGCCCATTGTCTCAGACAATTCTTCATATTCACTGGATCATCAATACAATCCATGCTGCCATTATTTTCTGTAACTACTCTTCTGGTTTCCTTTGGCTTTGAGAATTTCTTTTTCTTTCGCTTCTCGAAAGACAAGGACCGCGCTTTTTCTTCAGGAGCAGAAGCTTTTGAAATTAACGCGTCTTCACCTTGGATACATGTATTTGGCCTGTGTTCTTCGCACTGATAGCGTGGACTATGAAATGATTTAGCATCAACCTCTGTGTAATCAACGCCCGCCATGGCCAACGCCTCCAGCGACATGGTGTGTTAGCAGAGAGAATCCTTTATTGCAGAATAGTAAAATTTAATAGCAGATCAGGAACGCTGTTTGTTTGCCTCACTAATCTCGTCTCTGCAGATTAAATAAGGACAAGGAGGACAAGTATGTTCAATATTTTCTTTCTAGACGAACCAGCCGATCACATGAGCAATGTGTTTCATGTCTGGAAACGAATTTCAGATTGTGAATTTCAGGCAATTTTAGTTTATGCATGGTAACGTGGAAGGGACATAAAAAATGGAATCACATGAAAAATAAGTTATCTGTGAAATTTGTATGGACGTGGATGTTTAAAACTCGTCAGTGAAGAGAAAATTAGGAAATCTCGAGTATTGACATCGCAGTTGGTTTTACTAAAGGAGTGGCTGACGGCCTCACCATGCTTTCTGCAAACATCAAGCCCTACGACATCATATTTGACTGGCCTTCAAATTATCAGAAAATAGTATTAGTCGTCGTCAGCGTTTCTAAAATTAGAACTTAAACGATAGTGATCTTATCATGGTATCTGAGTTGGCTTGGGCAGTGGGTTTGTTTTACATTGGTTTCAGGTTTGACCTTTGCTCTTGGATTTAAAAATTATAATTATTAGGTTGACTTTGAAAGCAATTTTGATTTATACTAAACACAACAACTATGACTAACATAGTTGAAGTTGAGTTTGTTTATAAATATTTGTAAAATATTGATGAGTAAATGAATTTTTTCAAAAATCTTTTATAAAAAATTAAAACATAAACATTCAATAGATTGACTCATAATAATCACAAGATATAAATATAAATTTAAAATTTTGAAAATTCAAGATTTAATAATAGATATAATATGCCTGTTTCATTTTTCTAATTTGTGTATAAATAATATTATTATAAATATAAATTATATTAATTTTACATTGTATATTTTAGATATATAAAATAAGATAATCTAAATATATTATAAAACATTTAATAAAGGATTTTTATTAAATTTACTAATGATCCTTAAAATATTTTTAATATAAATTTTCAATTTTCAATTTAAAATATAAATTTAACTTAATATGTTTATTTAAATTTTTAATTATTGTATTAATAGTATTATTAAAAATATAAACTATTCTAGATATATTTTTATAAAGTTAAAAAATATATATATATTCAAAAATAAAAATAAAAAATAAAAATTAAACTTATTAAAAACTTTATATAATCACATATGACACATTAATATTAATTATTCTAATTATATAAATGGTAATATATTGGTTTTATAATTGTATATTTTAGATTTATAAAATAATATTATATAAATATACTATTAATTTTTTATTAAAATAATTTTATTTTAATATAAAAGTATTAATTGTTAATTAAGAATATAAATTTTGATCATATACATTAGGCACTAAGTTTGATTAAATTAAATTAATAAATCAATTATTGTAGTCATGAGTTATTTTTAGCAAATAAAAACAATAGAAAATACAACACTTAAAATAACCAATGTCTATATTATAGGATACTAGGGTAGAGGACCCAGTAGTTGTGCACCTTAACTTCGCGCTTCTAATTATCCTACTTGGAAATCTCAAATCACTCTCAATTTTTTTACAACAGCTTACTTGGCAAGTCCCCTACTTATAACTAAGGTTTCATGGCCACATCATCAAATACGATGCCATATCAACATGCTTTTTGTCAAGGTGTGCAAAAAGGCCCAAAAAAAAAGTGAGACTAATACTTATGCATTCACAACATGTTTTATTGAGCGCTAATGTAGAATCACATGATTGGTTTCTTTTTAGATCAAAGGAATACATTTTGTTTAATTATGGGTAGTCATCATCAACACTAACAACTTTAAAGTCACAACTATTGGTCCAATATTGATAAAAATATTGGACATTATATAAACAACTACTATCACAACTATTGAAACATGCTCAGGTACTGGGTCCTCTCCCCTACATGTGATGAATATGCAAACAAACACATGTTGATTTTATTTCAATTTTTCAAATTAGAGACAAAGCTTCTACATTACAAATCAAAATTTGCACAATCACTATTTACTCACGGTTGCTCACTATCTCTCTTTGTTCTTTAGCCATTCTCTTCTCAGTAACTTCAATGCTACCCCATTTGTAGGCCTCTTTTGTTGATCTAAAATGACTAATTTTTATTGTATTTAACAACCTCCAAGTATTGACTGCTACCCCTTAATCTTCCACACTCTCTTCTCCCTTCATGTCTTCTCTCCTTCCTCCTAATCTATCTAAATTTTGTTTTGTTTTTTTTTAAAAATTTCTTTCAATTTCTGCTATGGAAAGATGCCTCTAGCAAAGGAAAAATTACTATGTTAAATACCTTTTTGGGCTCCCAATTTTTTTTTTTGATTTTTAAATTCAAATGCCCCAAATTTTTTATGTAATGGAAAGATGAAGCATAAAGTAATAAAAACCAATCATTTAACTACCACAAAATCTATAATATCAAGCCAAAATAATTTGATGAAACTGATGCTTTGGAAGTGTGCAATTGGATGCTGGAAGGTGACTTTTGATGTAATTTTTTCTTGGAAGCTCATTTTTTCTTGAAAACACACAAGAGACTTCCTGAAATCGAGAGATGCTTGAAACCACCAAAATAATCCAACATTGAAAAATTAAACTAAAAGTATTTTTGGGTGATGTAGGATTGCTTGTGGACTTGAATGGCCCTGCATCAGACATGTTAAGTTCACCATAAGCTCCTACATGGTATCAAAGCTTTAGTGCTGCAAACTTCTTCCTAGATTTGAGGGACCAATCTTGGAATGAAAGTTTTGTTAGATCCTAGTTAAGGACTTGAGAGCCTCACCATTAAATCCAAGGTGTTAGAGAAAGTCAAGATTGACTTTCGTTTTGTCAAAATCTAACGTATTTTGTTAGATCTACAAGGGTTTGAAGCAAACCATTTTTTATTGGAGTCGTAATTATTTTACTTCAGAAATCCATCTTCCACTCATTTGTAAGAAAAATGATTTTTGGATGTTATAGCTAGGGTCAAAATATCATTTGGGTATATTTTCAATTTTATATATATCTTGAGCAGATTTGAAGAAAATTGCTATCCAAAAAGCACCACACGTCATTTTTCTATAGGCTGAAGGTCAACTAGAATTCATTTTTTTCATCTTCTACTTGCTGGATAAAAAAATATTTTTGGGTTTTGATATTTTGTAGACACAGTGAACATATTATTTAGAAATCAAATCATAAATAAAACATTTTTGCTAGAAAAAACCATTTCCTATAGGCTAAATTCAGCCTTTTTAAAGAAAGTCATAACTTTTGTCTCAATTATTGGATTTTTGTGTTTCAAGTTGCATTGGAAAGCTAAATTTGTCCTCTACCTAGATCTGAGGTCATTTTTATTCATGGAGCCAAATGTGAATATTCATCAATGCATGCACTGTTTCCTTTTTTGTGTGCATTAGATTTACATTTTCTTTGCACTTCATTGTAGTTCCAAATCATTTTTCAATCAACAATTGCTTCATAGATTCCAAAGTTGTGTTAGTTTGTGAGTTTTCCAGTGTTCCTTGGTATTAGGTCTGCTATTGCTTATTATGATTCTAACCCGAGTCCTTGAGCGACTCTAATATGGTTTCTAGCAAATAGAATTATCCTTCCTTGCTTGCTAGATTGAGGATTCAAGTGTTACTCCACAAGTGTGCCTCCAGTGCTTCTTTTGCAACAAGTTATCTCATTATGGGGGGGTTGTATGATCTCTCTTGTCATCCTTTGTGTGGATAGAGATTGTGGATGTGAAAATCTGCAAATGGCTAAAATCCTAACACACAAAGCATGATTAGTATTTTAAAACAAAGCAAGCAATCAACATTCCTATGAAATATCTCAACATACCTCATAATGCAATCAAAACAACAAAGGATTAGATAAACTAATTGAAAGCATACAATAAAACATGAAGTAAATCATATCTCATAGTGGATTGGTGCTTTTGTGGAAAGAAGCCCTTTCCCAACCCTTGATAAGCTCCTAATTGATAAAAAGATGCAAAAGGATAATCAAGTGCAAGATGAATGTGTATCAAGTTGCCTATGATTGTGGAGGTTAATACAATAGAGGAGACCTCTATTTATAGCCAAGAAGGATAGAAGAATGCCAAATATGGAGGATGTGGGACTAAAGATCCACCAATGACAAGATGCCACTAATCAACATGTGAGAGGTTGAGGAATGAGCACATTTTGGTCAATGTGCCAAAGAGGGGGAGATTTGAAATTTGAATTTGATGACAAGATGAGTTAAATACTAAGTTTGACCATTGCAAGAGACATGTAAGAGACATGTAAGAGGTTGGATGTACATGTCAATTTCAAACTTGGAGAATATTCCCCTTTTATGCCAAGTTGCAAGAAAATGATGAATTAATAAATCAATTAAATTGATTTATGTGCACAAGTTGCAAAATCTAGAGAAAAGAGGATTATGATTAGCATTAATCATGGTTTGATTAATTTAAGATGATGATTAGGTGATTTTAACTTTTGACTTAGATACATGGATTTATTTAAATCAAAAGGGAGGAAATTGATGCACTATCCATTTAATTAAATATATTTGATTTAATTAAGTGAAGAAACTTTAGGAGGTCAATCAAATAAACTAGATTTATTTAATTGATGGGTGAATATGATTTAATTAAATATGCATGATGTAAATTTCACGTGTCTACATTTTTCCCCTCTTTGAAGCAATGTACTTGCTACGTTGGTTCAAAGAATAAACTTTCCGCGATCAAAATTCAAATTTTTTATTTTTTTTTTCGGATGCCCCAACGGAAAGTACACTGGTACATTGCCCCCTCAAGAGATCAAGTGAAAAGATTTGATTTGAGGATCAATCTAACGATAAAGAGGTTCAAAATGGATTGTTATGACGATATGAAAATTAGATGGTTTTAAGATGCTTAGAATAACTAATCTATATTATCTTAAACAACTAAAATGATAATGCAATGCATGTGAGATGGATGATGCGATAATGCCTATATGGTTACGCATTGGATGTTTTATGTAAATGTATGGTTTTATGAGATTCTTAGACTAATAGATCTATATTATGATGATGAACATGCATGTGACATGATGTATAGAATGCTGATGGTTTGTGGATGCAGGATGGATGCATTGGTGATGATGATTAACTGATCATGACGTGATGTTAGTGCGGAAAAGAAGAAAGAAGAAATGAGATGATGATAAGAGGATCCAACAAGTCCATGATTTGATGAGACTATATTAGAGATGATGAGAGATGATAGATTATGATTTGCTTATCAGGGATTGGGACTTTAAAAAGGCTACTTACCTTATGTTTGATAACACTTAACCAATGTTGCCCATGGCCCAATGTTAATTGTTGTTGTTTAGCTTTGGCTATATACTTTCATTTACAATGCATAATAAAATAGCTGAAATTATAGAGCCAATGTTTTTTTCCAAAAACATTCTTCTCGATATGGTGGTGCTCAAGAGGCTGTACTGTTTGAATTTTTGATAGGGTCCTGGTAAATACATTTATGTAAGTATATATATATATTTGATAGTGAAGAATGAGTTTTCGGATAACAATATAAATTGTATGATATTAAGTATTTGATTATGCATTGCAAAGAGTGGAATATAGCCAAAGCTAGAGAACAATAGTTAGTTTGTGTTGTGGAGAACAACACAAACTATTTAAATATATTGCAACCATTTACATAGAAGAAAATCCATAAATGAGACAATATTATATTTTGTTGTGTGTAGATTTGTATGTAAACCAAAGTAGATGTAAGCAATGTGCATCTGTATTCTTCCCAATGTTTATTGTTTTATGAAAATAGTTATTTGTGTGAATCTTGACATAACATACTTCAAATGTTATACTGCATATCAACTATTATATACAACATTGAAGCCTTTTTTGATAATTATTTGTTTTCCTTCATACTCTTGGTGTTTTTAGGGGAAAAAAGGAGCAATTTTAAAATTGAAATAGTGAACTTGGAATAACAAATTGTATGTTAAGTATTATTTGAATCATTGAAGCCCTTGTTATTATTAATCATTTTCTACCATATTGTTAATGGTTGTGTAAAATAATTAAGTTCCCATGTTGTGTTTTGAAGTCATAGATCTTCTAGCCAGTCGTCGGCATTGTAGCTCTTCATTCCTAAAAGAGAAGACATAGCAATGTCGGTGGCCTCTAGCTCTTCCAACACTGGCGAACAATCCTCAAGCAAGAGTCCTGTAAGTGTGTTTGTTGTTTAGTTTATTGCTGCTGCCAATTATCTTGTCAGTTTCTCAAGTACACCAAAAAAATCAAAAAAATACTTCATTTGAATTAACAATTACTATGATATATGTTCTAACTTATTTATATTTGAACTATCTGTTTTGTTTCCCCTTCAATTTATTGGCCTTTTTGGAGTAACTTAGATCTTAGAGGGGAAAAATTCTTAGTTTTGAAATGTGTCAATATTGTTGTTTCCTTTTAGAGTTGAGTCATAGTTATAGAAATCTCATTGCTGCCACTATAATGAGTTTAATTGCCTTGTAGGCTACAAATGTGAATCCAACCTTAACAAGATGTGCACTACACTTTATAGATGCTGGAAATGTTGTCCCATCTCTAGTCCTCTAACTAATGTCTTACCAAAAAATAGGAGGTGATCAAAGCCCAGTCGATCGGTACAAAGTCGTCTTGTCTGATGGAACCCATATGCAGATGGGAACTTTGACTACAAAATAAAATGACCTTTTGTTTATAGGTGAATTGAAAATAGGTTCGATTGTGTGCTTGAAAAACTATTTGTTTAGAAAGCTGCAGGAATCCAGGTTTGATATAGTTCTGCCTTTCTTGTTCTTGTAGTTTCCTGCTTCCTTGTTTGTGGGGGCTGCTTTTTAAAGTATTTAATGTTCATTTCATTCTAGGGAAATTGTCATACTGTCCCTAGAGATGACAGATTTCGAGCTAATTGGAAAACCTAAATATTTTTTTAGAGATCAAGTAGAACAAAAAGTTGGCTGCGAGTCGCCCTCCTCATCCAAACGAGCCTCCATCTTTGGAATTAATACATCGCCAAGGAAACAAGATGCTCCTACAAAAATTAGCCCTGTTAAAGGGTTGAATGTTTACCAAACCAAATGGATGATAAAAGGCCATGTAACAACAAAGAGGGGTATGCACCATTATAGCAAGAAAGGGCGCGAGGGGTAGGTATTTAGCTTTGATATCATTGATGATGAGGGCACAAAAATACAAATTACATGCTTTAATGAGATTGCAGACATACATTATGATAAGGTTGAGGTGGGACATACTTATTATGTGTCAAAGGGATCGGTGAGAAAAGCAGACATAAAATTTAATAAGTTAAACAACCAGATGGAAATCATTCTGGATCAAAGTTCAATGTTAAAATGTTGTGACGATGAGGCCTTTGTGCCAGAGAAAGTATTTTATTTCACACCATTAAATCAAATTGCAAATTGCACTAATAACAGCTTAATTGATTTTATTGGCACTGTGGTGCATGTGGGAATGGTTTCAACCATACAAAGAAAAGATCATTCCCAAACAATTCAGAGGACTATTAAACTTAATGATTTGTCATCCTTTTCAATTGATGTTAATTTGTGGGGCTCAAACTGGGAAGAAAATGGTCATGAGTTAGAGAGGTTGTACACGCCTAGTTTATCTCTCATCCTTGCTATGAAAAATACACATGTTGGGTACTTCAATGGAGTTGTTCTAAACACAGCCACAAGGACTCTTCTATATATAAATCCTGACATACCAGAGGCACAACCATTGATTGAAAGAGGCTATATTGATCCACCTACTGTTGAGCCCCCTCGTCCAGTCCCTCGAAAGGTTGCTTTGGGAAATGGGAGAGTCACTATTGCATATATGTTTGGCCACTGCTTTGGCTTGCCAGAGACTTTGTAAGCTACTCTCAAGGAAATAGTAAAATTTATAAAAACTATTACATTATGTTATGCTGCATGCCCGTTGGAGGTGAATGGTAGGCAATGCAAAAATAAGTGTGAGCAATATGAGCACAATACATGGTTTTGCCCAAAATACCAAAGAACAATAGCTGACTGTGACTTTAGATATTTATTGCAACTAAAGATTGAAGATGACATAGGTGAGCTTTGGGAAACTACTTTTGATGAGGCTGCAACAAGGCTATTATAAATGTCAGCAAAACAACTTTACATGTTGCAATATGACTCTACCACTGAAATGAGTGTTGAGTCTGTTATCAATGTTCTCACCTACACGTCATTTGTTTTCACATTTCTAATCAAAACTCAAACTTTTAATTTAGAAACAAGACTGAAAACAACAATAGTGAAGGTTGTAAAGCTTAACTTTGAAGCTGAGTGCAAGCTCTTACTATCAGATTTGTTTGCTATTTATCCCATCGTGCAGTAGGCTCTGGAGATAGTTGTCATATTGCCTTGAACACCAAAACAACCATGGCTAATTGGGACTTTTTATATTTCTTTTAGTTCATCTTGGCTGGACATTTAGTTTGTTTAATTCCCTCGCACTTCTTGTTGCATCAAAAAGACCTTTGCTCTATACCACTATTGATTTATTTTTTGTTTGAGTGGTTATATATTAAGACAATGAAGTATAACTTATAATTATATACAGTTATTTTGTTTTCTATTAATTATGTTGGCTATAATTTCCTTATGTTTTAAGTGTATATTTTTTATTTAATTTTATACTGTTTATTTATATAGAATTCTTGTCCTTTTTAGGAGATGTATTGCTATCTACACCTACTCATATATCTACTTGTGGAGATAGTTGTATGTATGTGAACATTTACATATGCATATAGATAAATATACATGCATGCAATTAAGATTTCACTGTGTTATACAACTTCCTGGTACAGATGTGTGTAGATATTGGGTCGCATGTTGGATATCTATGCATATATGCATACACAATTCAATACTTCCAACTATCTGTGAGTTTTTCTAAAGAGAATATTCTTTTTATCTTGTTTACAATGTTCTTAGTGCATAGAATATCTTGACAGAGTTCTGTGTGGATATATGTGTCGATGATGTATTTTTCTATGTAACTATCATGTCTGGCTAACCATCTAATGCTTACCAAGTCTTCTTGCTACTGCCTTGCAATCCCTAATGATAGTGCCATGTTGGATGTGGATGTAGTATGCTTCTTGCCTATAATGTCTGTTATGTACGTTATGCAGCTTAATCCACAACCTAGTGCTGAACAATGCATTTTTGAAACTACCCAAATTTGCTCAATTATTTTGGTGATTTTTAAATGGAAAGTATTATTACAACCATTGGAAATATATGTAGCACATGCATGAGACAATGTTCACATGGTGGGCTATGCAAAGTGATGCTTGTTTCCTGTGTGCATGGAAATCAAAAAGCTCAAGTTATAGAGGTTGCCTTCTTTTCTGTAAGGGAGAGTTGATTGTTGTTCTCTAAATTAGGGCATATTTTTCCCTTTCATCTTTTCTAGCGTGTCCCCTATGATATTTCTTTTCCAGTGCTTCTCTTCGAAAATAAGCCTGCAGTTTGCATGGGTTTCTTAGCATGAATTTGTTTCTATGCTTCTTTGTATAGCATCAAATTTCTACCTGTATTTGCAACAAAATAAAATTGTTAACATAATCCAGTCTTCTTTTTATGGTTTGTTGCTCTCTACCTTTGGTTTTTTTCACCCATTGGTTTTCTAGTCACAATCTTTGTGTGCTTTGTGCAATCAACAATGTGTATTTATGTGCCTCTTTAGAAAGGCTTACATTTTCTTCGGAGGTTAGGCATACAAAAATATTGCATAGAAAAGAAAGCAACTGAATTGCTCATTTCAATTGTGTAGACCTTTGTATTTTCTACAAACTGTAGGATACATATCAACAATTACAATGTAGTGTAAATCAAACAAGATGGTCTCCTCTAACAAAACTGTTCATAATCATCATCATCAAAAGTTACTCTTCTTTATGGTAAGTGAATTGCTTCTCCTTTCCTCTTCACCTCTATGCATATAGAATCTACACCCTCTCTCGATTCACTTCATTATCATTTTTTATATGTGACATGTAATTGTCCTATTACATATATTTTGCTTATAAATTATACAACCACTTAAATTTCATGTTCTAGATATTGCTTGCCAATAAAGCATGTTTGTAGTACCAAAGTTCACAGTTTGCTTCTATGTAGGTTTATCCCACTGAAAAGATTTTAGCTTATAGCTACATTGTATTCGTATACAAGATGTAGTGCTCCCCATAAATACTAAATGGCTTTACGATTCCACATTTACATGATGTATGTCCTTCACCTATATTCCATCTATATATAATGTAAACCTAAGTATCTTTTTTTCCATTTCTGATTTCACAACTCCATGTCAAATTATAAAAAATGTATGACGTTCATTTCCACTGAATAGATTCCCTCAGATGCCATAGCATTGCCTTCAACATTCACAAAAGTAGTGCACAATTAATGTTACTGCTCGAGGGTTTGGTCATAGCCAATAATGCTTGATAACCTAATATGCTAGGTTGGAGAGGAGGATTCCTTTTCTGTGTCCAGACTCCAATCCATTCCGTACAAAAGGAAATTCTAGATATATTTTTATAAAGTTAAAAAAAATATATATATTCAAAAATCAAAATAAAAAATAAAAATTAAACTTATTAAAAACTTTATATAATGATATATGACACATTAATATTAATTATTTTAATTATATAAATGGTAATACATTGGTTTTATAATTTTATATTTTAGATTTATAAAATAATATTATATAAATATACTATTAATTTAAATTTATTAAAATAATTTTATTTTAATATAAAAGTATTAATTGTTAATTAAGAATATAAATTTTGATCATATACATTAGGCACTAAGTTTGATTAAATTAAATTAATAAACCAATTATTGTAGTCATGAGTTATTTTTAGCAAATAAAAACAATAGAAAATACAACACTTAAAATAACCAATGTCTATATTATAGGATATTAGGGGAGAGGACCCAGTAGTTGTGCACCCTAACTTCCCGCTTTTAATTATCCTACTTGGAAATTTCAAATCACTCCCATTTTTTTACAGTGGCTTACTTGGCAAGTCCCTTGCTTATAACTAAGGTTTTAGGGCCACATCATCAAATATGATGCCACATCAGCATGCTTTTTGTCAAGGTGTGCAAAAAGACCCAAAAGAAAAGTGAGACCAATACTTATGCATTCACAACATGTTTTATTGAGCACTGATGTGGAATCACATGATTGGTTGCTTTTTAGATCAAAGGAATACATTTTGTTTAATTATGGGTAGACATCATCAACACTAACAACTTTAAAGTCACAACTATTAGTCCAATATTGATAAAAATATTGGAAATTATATAAAAAACTACTATCACAACTATTGAAACATGTTCAGGTACTAGTTCTTCTCCCCTGATGAATATGCAAACAAACACATGTTCATTTTATTTCAATTTTTCAAATTAGATACAAAGCTTCTACATTACAAATCAAAATTTTCACAATCACTATTTACTCATGGTTGCTCACTGTCTCTCTTTGTTCTTTAGCCATTCTCTTCTCAGTAACTTCAATGCTACCATTTGTAGGCCTCTTTTGTTGATCTAAAATGACTAATTTTTATTGTATTTAACAACCTCCAAGTTTTGAATGCTACCCCTTAATCTTCCACACTCTCTTCTCCCTTCATGACTTCTCTCCTTCCTCCTAATCTATCTAATTTTTTTTTTTTTTTTAATTTTCTTTAATTTCTGCTATGGAAAGATGCCTCTAGCAAAGTTAAAATTACTATGATTAAAAACCTTTTTTGGCTCCCAATTATTTTTTCCATTTTCAAATTCAAATGCCCCAACTTTTTTATGTAATGGAAAGATGAAGCATAAAGTAATAAAACCCAATCATTTAACTGCCATAAAATCTATAATATAAAGCCAAAATAATTTAATCAAATTGATGCTTTGGAACTGTGCAATTGGATGTTGGAAGGTGACTTTTGATTTAATTTTTTCTTGAAAACACACAAGAGACTTCCTAAAATTGAGAGATGCTTGAAACCACCAAAATAATCCAAAATTGAAAAATTAAACTAAAAATATTTTTGGGTGGTGTAGGATTGCTTGTGGACTTGAATGCACCTGCATCAGACACATTGAGTTCACCATAAACTCCTAGATGGTATCAAATCTTTAGTGCTGCAAACTTCTTCCTAGATTTGAGGGACCAATCTTGGCGTGAAAGTTTTGTTGGATCCCAGTTAAGGACTTGAGAGCCTCGCCATTAAATCCAAGGTGTTAGAGAAATTCAAGATTCACTTTCATTTTGTCAAAATTTGATGCATTTTGTCAGATTTGCAAGGTTTTGAAGCAAACCATTTTTTATTGGAGTCGTAATTGTTTTTACTTTAGAAATCCATCTTCCACTCATTTGTAAGAAAAATGATTTTTGGATGTTATAGCTAGGGTCAAAATTTTATTTGGGTATCTTTTCAATTTTATATATCTTGAGCAGATCTAAAGAAATTTGCTATCTAAAAAGCATCACACATCATTTTTCTATAGGCTGAAGGTTAAATAAAAATTCATTTTTTTCATCTTCTACTTGCTAGATAGAAAATTATTTTTGGGTTTTATTTTTAGCATCAAAATATTTCTGGGATTTTGATATTTTGTACACACAGCACTTGAATATATTATTTATAAATCAAATCATAAATAAAACATTTTTTCTAGAAAAAACCATTTCTTGCAGGCTAAATTCAACCTTTTAAAAGAAAGTCATGACTTTTGTCTCAATTATTGGATTTTCGTGGTTCAAGTTGCATTGGAAAGCTAAATTTGTCCTCTACATAGATTCGAGGTCATTTTTATTCATGGAGGCAAATGTGAATATTCATCAATGCATGCACTATTTTCTTTTTTGTGTGCATTAGGTTTACTTTTTCTTTGCACTTCATTTCAGTTCCAAATCATTTTTCAATCAACAATTGCTTCATAGATTCTATAGTTGTGTTAGTTTGTGAGTTTTCCAATGTTCCTTGGTATTAGGTCTGCTATTGCTAATTATGATTCTAACTTGAGTCCTTGAGTGACTCTAATATGGTTTCTATCAAATAGAATTATCCTTCCTTGTTTGCCAGATTGAGGATTCTGGTGTTACTCCACAAGTGTGCTTCAAGTGATTCTTTTTCAACAAGTTATCTCATTATGGGGGGTTGTATGATCTCTCTTATCGTCCTTTGTGTGGATAGAGATTGATTGGATAAGTGATGGATATCATTATAATATTTATCTCTCTTTTGGGGAGGAGTTTTGTACCACTAGGTTTTCTCCTTTTCTCTGTTTGTGAGAGGTTGCATTTACATTGTACATGGGTACCTAACATGGCCTCGTAGCTAGGACCCATTCTTGCCTCTTTACATCATTTTCATAGTAATATTTTCTCCTAAGTTGCACTTAAGGGGGGTGCTGGTTTGAATAAATTTTTTATACCTACTACATTCACTCACTAGGCAAGGGGACATATTCATATGTTAAGTCTTCATAGGCTCTAAGATTCCTTCTAGAAGGATGAGTTGTCATTTATAGAACTCATCTTATCCTAGGTTTTTATGACTTACTTGTCTCATGTGATAGGATTAAGACACTTTTCATGATCTTGTCTAATCTTATTCACCACCTTGCCTTTATAAGCAACGAATAATATGTACTTTGCTATATTCAATTTGGAATTCTTGCATCCTTAATGATAGCATGATATTTTTGTAGACAAATATTTTGGCACCTTAATGCTCTCACATTTCTAGGGTTTTTCACCTAAGAGGAGAGAGATGGGCCAAAATGGGCTATGTCCTCATTCAAGATTAATGTAAAGAGGGATGCAATATGCCTAAATAAAATTTCTAAATGCTATAAACTAAAAAAGAAAGATCATTATTAATGCAATGCCTAAGAAATGCAAGTTGTTTGAAAACACATTGTGATATGCAAACATGTGATAAATGACCTAGAAATGCAAACAAAACTAGACAAAAAGTTATGAAATAGAATGTGTGCACCTAGAGGCTAAAAAAGAATGAGATAAAGGTCTAGAATCTTGATAAAACTATGTAGAAGTCGATTGAGACACTTGTGCCAATCTAGGTGACTTAGTCCCAGATCTAAAAAAATTACTCTAGAGCCTATTTCAACCAAATGGGTATCCAAATCTACAAAAACTTCCAAATGACAGGTTCAGTGGGACTAAGTCACCATTGTTGGTTACTTAGTCCACTTCTGAATTTCTAAAAATTCAAAAGTGGAAACAAAGCCCTCAGTTTGCACCTTGGTTCAGACAGGTGTCTGCTTTTGAAACTCTAATTTTTGGGCTTGAAAGTGACTTTTTTTGATATTTTGCTTGTCAACAAGGATATGTATTAAAAGTCTTCAATATAATCTTTAATGATTTTCAAACCCTCAAAGTGTCTAAATATGCAAACACACAATGAAAGAGAAAGAAATGGCGAATGTTAGGACATGGGGGTTTGCCTTGGTCAAACCCCTTTTAGGTAATTAAACCAAAATGAAGAAACAAAGTAATGAAGTATGAAACAATGGAGTTAGTACCTTTCCATGGTGATAGATCTTGAATTTCCACAACAATAGTTGAAAAATCTACCCTTGAATGTCTTAGGAAGCTATCTTGATGTCTTGGAATGATGAAACCCTAGCTTGCTTTACTTGAGAGATAAGATAAATGATGAATGAATGATGAAAGAAAGAGGAGTGAATGGATTAGGTCAAATTAGAGGGAAAACCTTATATTTATACACAATTATGCAATATTTCCCAAAAATACCTCATCACATGCCGACCTTAGGTCTTAAGGAATAAAAACCCGAAAGAAATTTAAATTTATTTTGACTTTTGAGCCAAATGGGACTAAGTCACCACCAATGGCGACTTAGTCCACTTGGGCATTTTTAAGTGGATGCCAAAAATTGTGATAATTTAAATAATGTGTATCGGGTCCTTCTTCAACAAGACACTTAAGTAAGGCCTACAAGTGTATAAAGGGGCCATTTGAAGCATAAGAAAGGTGCAAATATTGATGACAAGCCTAGGAAAGTGTGAAAGTTTGTTACAAGACTTTACAACTCTTTGAAATAGGTCTTGGTAAGGTTAGTTAGGTGAATTATGATATTATGGTCTTAGAAAAGTGTGAAGATGTGTTACAACACCTTTACAAGACATCCAAAGAAGGGAGTTCACTTTGGTGGAAAACAATGTCAGTGTGTAGTCGTTGAATCATGGTGGTTATATCAGTTGGTGGCACATTAGAAGGGACAGGAACTTGTTGTAAGGCTATTTGGATCATATTGTGATAGTCTTTTTCTAGTTGTAACATTTAAAATGAGTATCCATAAAAGTTTTGATAAAGATTAAGAGACCAAGCGTTATTTTTGTGATAGTAAAATAATGCTAAGGTTTGTAAAAGTCATGCCTAATTGGTCAAGTCTAGATTTAGTAGATGAAACTACATCTAGGGCCATCATTCAATTTGATTTTATCTTGAAAATGGTTGTGGAATTATTAGTTATAGACTAATAGTTAATGGGCATCTATTATTTAGGTGAATAATGAAGAGATAGTGGAGAAATACAATCAGTAAAATCCTTCAAACATATGTAAGAGTGAGAATCCAATAGTCAACGAAATTTAATAAATGAGACACTAGATTCGTAATTTTCTTAAAAGAGGCTATTAATAGATGTGATCTAATATCTGAGTAGGGTTACTTTTCAAGATACTCAAAAATTTAAAAATATTTATTTAAAGACATATTGAATGTGAGTTTTAAAACTAGTATTTAAATAAAAACATTTTAGAGATGAAAAATTAGAAGAAATCATATCATAGTATATAGATGTTTAAAATTATAAAGTAATATATTTGTAGGATAAAAAGAACACTCTACAACATATAAGTGTAATAGAATGAATAATCAAATAATAAAATTATAAGACTTATAATAAAATAATTGAAAAGGTTAAAGATGTTTAACAAGCTATTTGTTAATTATATATATATATATATTGATTATTGATGATTGAATTTTTTTTTTTCTGATATTGAATTAAATATTGAAATTACAAATTGATTTATTTTTATTAGTATTTTTCATATATATGTACTGTATAGATATTTGTACTCGTAGAAAATTTCTTGTGTAAGAATATATTTAGGACCCCATGGTGGTAGGGAGCACCTTGAGGAGCTTGGTATTGGTAAACAAAAGTCATGTTGACTTCTTTTATTTTAATTAATCTCTTATTGCTATCTGTAAAGGTTTGAAGACATGGAAGGTAAACTATCTAGATTGCCTACATGATGCCAAGTGTACCAAGATGTGGATCCTACACATTCATATAACGTGATTTTCATTCTGATTATTCTACAATATCTCGTCAAACTATATTTAAACACACCTAAACTCATGTCTGAAACCTTTGGATCTATGAATTTGAACAGCGAGAAAAATATCAATTGAAGCTAAGGAAACATATTACGACGCTACAAACAAATCTCTCCCCTCTTCGTTGTTCATCGTAAAACCAATGATACAGAGAATACATTGGCATTTGCTCTCACATTTTTTGCGCATCCTGCTCTTGCTCTGGCTTGTGGATGTTTCTCTTCTAAGCTGATGAATCTGATATCTTCATTCATCTGCTCAACTTCTCTTCAACAGCCAGCTTTGCAACTGTTTTCGCTCATTCTCTCAGACATTTCTTCATATTCACTGGATCATCAATACAATCCATTCTGCCATTCTTTTCTATAACAACTCTTTTGGTTTCCTTTGGCTTTGAGAATTTCTTTCTCCTTCGCTTCTCGAAAGACATGGGCCGTGCATTTTCATCAGGCTCAGAAGCTTTTGAAATTAACGCGTCTTCACCTTGGATACATGTACTTGTCCTGTGTTGTTTTCACTGATAGCGTGGACTCTGAAATGATTTAACATCAACCTCTGTGTAATCAACGCCCGCCATGGTCAACGCCTCCAGCGACATCCCGTGTTAGCAGAGACAATCCTAGTTTATTGCAAAATAATAAAATTTAATAGCAGACCAGGAACGCTGTTCGTTTGCCGCACTAATCTCCTCTCCAGTGCAGATTAAATATTCAAGGACAAGGAAGCCAAGTTTATTCACTATTCTCTTTCTACACGAACAAGCCAATCACATGAGCAATGTGTTTCATTTCTGGAAACGAATTTCATATTGTGAATTTCAGGCAATTTTAGTTTCATGCCTGGTAAAGTGGGAGGGAGGGAAGGGACATAAAAAATCGAATCACATGAAAAATAAGTTATCTGTGAAATTTGTATGGACGTGGATGTTTAAGACTCTTCAGTCAAAAGAAATTTGGAAAATCTCGAGTATTCACATTGCAGTTGGTTTTACAAAAGAAGATGCTGATGGCGTCACCGTTCTTTCTGCAAACGAGTTTTGTTTTGTTTTGTTTTGTTTTGATGCTTGCTGTGATTGTGAAACATCACGCCATACAACATCATATTTGACTGTCTTCAAATTATCACAAAATAGTGTTGGTCGTGCTGACGATTGTGATCTTATCCTGATAAATTTTTTTTTTTTTGTTTTGATGAAAAGGCTTCTAATCTATATTAATAAAGAGATTGAATACATATTCACAAAAAAAAGTTTGGGTGGTAAGAAAGCACATCTCGAAGGTCACATGGGCAGAGCCTAGAAAATCAAAAAATCATGGGCCAAGCTGAGAAATCCAAAATAACAAAAATTAAAATGACAATACTTATGAATCCATATGCGTTACAAATTTTAAGATCATGATCTTATTTGACAATATTTATGAATCCATATGCATTTGAAATTACTCTTAGTTTTAGGTATACTAATGTATTCGTCTAATTTATTAGTTGTCAACAAAAGAATGAATGAGATAATAGAATTAAAATAGTTTTATAAAAATTCTTAATGTATTATTTTTCCAATTTTTTTATTAAATACAAAAAATAATTTATCTATCATTCTATTGGATAATAATTGTGAATAGTAATATTAGTGTGATGTAAGCTATAAAATCTTTTAACTTTTTCATTTTGACTATAAAACAGTTAATAGTGCAAATGTATTTTTATGTCACTTTTTAATTCTATTTATTGTACTATTTGAAAATGACATTATTTTTTATTTAAAAGATTGTGGACCAATAAATATAATATTTTTTAATTATATTTGGGATGATTTTAATTTATTGAAAAGATAAAATAGAGAAAATATTAGAGATTGTGATTAAAATAATTAATAATAATAAAAATAAATTTTATATCTATTAATTTAAAATATTTTAAAAGCTAATAATAAAAAAATATTTAATAAAAGATAATGAATAATTATATTTTTTGATCTATTTTATATTTATTTTCTTCATAGTTTGCTTAAGAAACACTATATATGTAAATTCTATCATGTTTTATCAGTTTCAAATTGAATGTATTTATGTTCAACTGTAATTATTAAATTACATAATATTTAGATCTTTAATTTTCATTTGACATTGCCTCTCTTTGATTAATATTTGCAACATAATTTTAAATTTTATTGAATTAAGTTTTTCTATTTTAAATTTTAAACGTCATTTAGAAGATTTGTTTTGCAAGTACTTCAACAAATTTCATTTCTAATATGTCAAATGATTTAATAAAATTTCATTCTATCAGTAGTATTGACAAATTAATTATTCTACCAATAATACTTTAAATCAACTACCTTATTACACATAGAAATCCTTTGACGAAAAATTCTATGAAAACCCCTGTTGGCTCTGCTAGAAAGAAAAAATAGAGAAGAAGGACCCCCCTGTTAACAAACTAGCCTCTTATTCTGAGGACCCCCTGAGGGATAAAATTGACAGCCCTAAAGCCAATGAGGATTCTTATACCTCTTACCCCACCACTGATAGAGATTAAAAACCTAGATTCCCCAACAGACTTAACCCTAAATACCACTACTTTAAGGATGACCGAGAGTTTCTTGATGATATTTTAGCTATTGCTAGAAATTGGGCTGTTGATTACTTCAGGATTATAAACTGGGTTTTTCATGAGATAAAGGACCTCAGCTTAAAAAATAGAGCTCTCACTAGTAAGTTGGAAGAAATGAAAGCTAAAGAAGCTACCCAGAATACTGCTGAGGTTGTGTGTACGGAGGAAAACATGAGGTTGATGGCCGAGCACCTCGAACGAAATATTGAGCTCATAGACAAGATGAAGAAGGATAATGAGGTTAAGGTTAAGGTCCTAGAGGGAGAAATTAGCAAAATCAGGGACACTATGAAAACTATCATGGAGCATAACCACAAAATTGCAAAACATAATGTCATTATCATGAGCACTATGGTTGAGAAAAAGGAAAATTTCCAACAAGGATCTCTGGTTGTGGATTTGGACGCTGATAGGGAGAAAAACAAGATTGAGGACGTTGGCATCTCGAAGATGACGATAGCTCACCTAAAGAGAATGGTTGATTCTATGCCCCAAGAGATTTAGGCTCTGAAAATGGGCACCCAGGAAATGTGCAACCTTGAAGATGAGGTTGTTGATACTTTAAAGTCCTTAGGTTAGTTTTAGATGTCTTTTCGTGTTGGTTTTTTTGTTGGCCTGTGCTGGCTCTGGGTTGGTGGCTGCGGTCTATCTTGGATTTTACTGTTTTGCAACCTTCCTATTTTTTGGGTTTTGTAATGCTTTATCTTTTTTAAGCTTGTAAACTTTGTGGTTTCAGGTCCCTGTAAAACCAGTTTTTCCCTTTATTAAAAACTACCTTATTACACATCTTATTGCATGAATACTTTAACTTATCAAAAAAAGACATAGCAAATCATCTGGCTAACAATACAGTTGAAAATTTTGAGCTTTGATTAAGCTCAAGCAACTTTATGGAATTCTTTGGATATAAAAATAATAAAAAATATATATAGGTTTTTTAAATAGTAATAATTATTGTTAAATTTTAAAAGATAAAAATTTAAAGAGGTTTTTCACAAATCCATAGTCTCTAGTATATAAATCTAGAGATTTACATAGACTTCCAACTGAAATTCTTTTGAGATATATATATAGATATATGGAATTCTTTGGATATATAAATAATTCATAAATATATATAAAGATTTTTAAATAGTAATATTTATCGTTAAATTTTAAAAGATAAAAATCTAAGGATACTTTTTTGACAAACCCACAACTTCTAGCATATAAAACAATCTACAAAAAATCAATAAATCAGAAAAATACTAATAAATAAAAGTGTTAGTTGATAGAGGGAGAGAAGAACACTCACTACTTTAGCACAATAAGAAACTTGTATTCAAATCTATTAAAGTTGTTTTATAATTGTCTAATTATATAGACCCTGACCTAGAGATTTCTAAAACGTGGCTGACATTGTCAACAATATAAACTTACAAACAATTAATTAATATTTTTCTCTATTATAGAAACTTCTTAAAATAAACATTTATCATTTTTAGATTGTAGACGAAATTATTTTTACAATACACCCCTTAATTTTTACCACCTTTCTGGATCAATAGCAGCTTCAACACTTTGTATCCACCATTCCAACTCTTAGAATAAAATTAATTACAACTTGCATTTTTATACCACTCTATATTTGGTTCTAGATAGAATATTTGGAATATCTACCATGATAATGGAGTTCATTTAAACAATTCCTTAATAATTTTTTATTTAGGTTTTGGGCTAAATTGGTATTTTATTAGTAATGATTTGTCACTAAGTTGAAGCTTGATAATGTACATATCTTTATCAAATGTATTTCTTTTTATTATTCACTATAGGAAAATATGCAAACAAAATTATATCTCTATATGAGATAGAATATGGTGTGATAACATGTGTGGTGGCAACTCCAAAAATTTAGGCACCAAATATTATTGTTTTGGTGGTACATTCCTCTTTTTCTAGCTCGTTATAACATTTATAATGAGCATCCATAGAAGCTTTGGTAAGGTTTAAGAGACCAAGCACAAATATTTTGATTATAGATTGTTGTCTCATGGTGAACCCTTTTTTTTTTTTAATGATAGTGCAACAATGCTAAGGTTTGTAAAAGGCATGTCCGATTAGTCAAGTCTAGATTTAATAGATGAACCATTATTGAAGTTGATTTTATCTTGAAAATGGTTGTGCAATTATTAGTTACAGACCAATCATTAAGGGGATCTAGTATTTAAGTGAATATGAAGAGATAGTGAAGAAATAAGATCAACAAAAACCTTCAAACATATGAAAGAGAGAAAATCCAATAGTCAATGAGATTTAATAATTGAGAAACTAGACTTGTAATTTTCTTAAAGGAAGTTATTAATAGATATGATTTAATAGTTGAGTAAGGTTACTTTTCATGATACTCATAAATTTAAAAACTATTTATTTAAGAAACATACTAAATGTGTGTTTGAAAACTGACATTTAAACAAAAACATTTTAGAGATAGAAAGTAGATGAAATCATGTCATAGTATATAGATGTTAAAAATTATAAATTAGTACATTTGTAGGATAACAAGAACACCCTACAACATGTAAGTGTTTAATAGAATGAATAATCAAATAAAAATATTAAAATCAAGATAATTGATCTAAGATTTATAACAATAAAATAATTGAGAAGATTAAGAATGTTTAATAAGTTATTTATTAATTCTAATAGTTCTAAAAATATATTCCTCTATAATTCATTATTGATGATTGAATTTTTTTTTATATTGAGTAATATTCAAATGGTCTTCTCATATTTGTATTGTATAGATGTTTGTACTCTTAGAAATTTTTTTGTGTAAGAATATATTTAAGGACCCCATGGTGCTAGGAAGCACTTTGAGGAGCTTGGTATTGGTAAACGAAAGTTATGTTTACTTCTTTTATTTTAATCAATCTCCTATTGCTACCTGTAAATATTTGAAGACATGGAGTCTAAACTATTTAGATTGTCTACATGATGCTGTTGATTTCTTATAAACTAGCTATAGATTAATTGCACAATAAATTCACAGAAAAGAAATTTGATTTATAAAAATTAATACACTGGATTAAATAACAACTAATAACAACGAAAGCAAAAATAACAAGAAGCCAAACACAAAAAGATAATAACACAGAATTACCCAGGAAACCCCAATGTGGGGAAAAACTTGCAAATGTTGGATCTTCTATTCAGCCTAACAACAAACTTTTCTTTCGAAACTACAATATAAGTTTGCTACAACAATCTTACTTTTATAGAGCCCAACTGCTTTACTTAGCGTGCAAGGAAAGAAACTTTCCTTGCTTTATTTGGCTTTAATTACACATAAAATCACTCTTGGACTTATCTTATCCTCACAAACTCGGAAATATTCTATTAAAGAATATAAATCTTGCTGTTGCTAAAAATCCAACTCGACTTGATTTTAAGCATATCTAATCTTGAGTTGCTTTAAAGCAAATCCATATCCCACTTTTCAAGCTACAAAAATCAACACTCCCTCTTAGCGAGGAAAGTGTTCTGCACCACACTCAACTTGTCCCTGAAGAATTAAAACTTGCTCTTCATCAAGGCCTTCATCAGGATATCTGCAATTTGTTCGTCCGTAGGAATGTAAATGAGCTTCACTATCCCCTTCTCCACACAATCTCTGATGAAGTGGTACTTGATCTCAATGTGCTTTGACTTGTCATGAAACACTCGATTCTCAGAGAGTTTGATGCAACTCTAATTATCATGTAAATGACTTTGGGATCCGAACTCTTAATTAAAGAGCCTGGGTAGGGTTTCGAAGCCGGATGGCCTCACGTAGCAGCCATCTTGGCTGCTATATACTTGGCTTACTCTCTGAGAACTTCGGTCTGGCCCGACTTCTATTTCTATTATTGCCAAGGGTGCTCGATCCCAAGCGGCTTGTACCTTGAAGTGCTCTTAGATGTTTGTCTTGCCTACCCAATTTGCATCCGGTAAACCCCTCGGCTTCACTCCATCTTGCTAAACATACTTGAACCCGCAATCAAGCGTACCGGAGATATCTCAAAACATGCTTCGCAGCTATCCAGTGCACACGTTTAGGTTCCACCATAAACTGACTGAGTGAGTTCACTGCAAAACAAATGTTTGGCCTAGTGTTGACCAGATACATAAGAGAGCCTATCAACTGTCTGTATAAAGTCGGGTCCACTTCCTCTGATCTGGAAGCATCAATCTTCTTCCAATTGGTCACAAGTGGCGTTGACATAGGCTTACAGTTTTCCATCTTGAATCGCTTCAAGATACCAATTAAGTACTTCCCTTGTCCAAGGAAGATCTCTCCCTCTTTCTACCACAACTCCAATCCCAGAAAGTAGTGCATCAACCCCAAGTCCATCTCAAACTCTACTGCAAGATCCCGCTTGCAATGTGCTATGAGCTCCTTTGACCCTGTGAGAAATAGGTCATCAACATATAACAACAATATGAGAAGTTAAGCCCTTCACGAACATAGATGCGAGGGTTGAAGATCACCTCACTCTTGATGAAACCACACTACGCAAGTAATTATCAATAAGTAGATACCGCCATGGGGAGCCTACTTGAGAGTCCCATACGGTGCTCTTTTTAACTTTACGCCATGGAGATCCCTCTCATGTGGCTGTTCCCCGCCGGCTGCTCTATGTAAAATCTCTTCCTCCGTCCAATCCATTGAGGAAGGCTATCTTCCATTTGGTGAATCCTCCAACCCATTTGTGCTGCTACAGAAATGATAGCTCTTATGGATGAGTACCTGGCTACTGGAGCAAAAGTCTCATCATAGTCGACTCCCTCCTTCTGAGAAAACCCCTTAGCCACAAATCGAGGTTTGAACTTCTCCACACTACCATCTGTAGCATGCTTAATCTTATACAACCATCTTGAGCCCACCACAGACTTATCTTTTGGCCTTGGTACTACCTCCCACACACTGTTCTTCATGATGGAAGAATACTCTTCCACCATGGCATCTCTCCACACTTGGGGCTTGGATGCCTCCTGAAAGCTGGAAGGCTCTACTTCAATTAATTCACTCATAAGTGCAACATAATCAAAATAACATCTAGGAGCCTTTCTCTATCTGACTAAATCTTTAGGATCACCTACATATTCTTGAGCCTCTCTTAGTGTTTGCTCAGTTGCCCTATTTCTCCTCTTTTCTATAATAGGAAACTGAGGTTGAGGAATTATTGATTCCTCTAACTGATCATCCTGCTTGTTTTGCTCTCTAGCTTGTGTGACTGAAGTTTGAGGACTTTGTGCTACCTCAACCATGGGTGAGTGTTCCTCTTCATTCATCAAGTTGCTTGACTTCTGAAGAGCCCTTTCTACCTCGAACTTCACATCTTTGTGAACCACTATTTTCTTGAGAGTAGGAATGTAAACCCGATAACCCATAGAAGTTTCACTGTACCCAACAAGGATACCCTTCTCTGCAGTAGGTTCCAACTTGGTTCTCTTCTCAACAGGAATGTGACAATACACAAGGCATCCAAAGATGCGAATGTACCCCAAATCTGGTTTCTTACCAGTGAATGCCTCTTCTGGAGTCAACTTGCCCAACACTTTGTGAGGGCTCCTATTCTGCAAATACACAGCTGTGTTGCAAGCTTCTGCCCATAAGAACCAAGGTAGATCTTGATCATGAAGCATGGCCTTGGCTGCTCCAATGATAGCTCTATTCTTTCATTCAACAACCCCATTTTGTTGAGGGTTGTATAGAACTGTCACCTCCATTATTAGACCTTAGTATCTTGATCTTCTTTCCAGTTTGGTTCTCCACGAGAGCCTTAAACTCTTTGAACCTACTGAAGACCTCATCTTTATTCTTCATGAAATATATCCACGTCTTCCTGGAGAAATCGTCAATGAAGGTAACATAATACTCATATCTATTCAAAGATGTTGTTGACATGGGCCCACACACATCTGAATGTACAAGATCCAAAATCCCTTTGGATCTAGTGTCGCTGCTTGGAAAATTGGTCTTGGCATATTTCCCAAGAGCATAACCCTTGCACACCTCATGCTTTTTTGTCTTCATCTCAGGCAGCCCTGTCACTATTTCCTTAAGAATATTAAGTGCTCCATGGTAAAGGTGAGCCATCCTCCTATGCCACAATTCTCCTATCCCTTTACAGCTACTAACCAACACATGTGTTGGCTCAAACTGTAACCGAAACAAGCTGCCATGCCTGACACCAATCACTTTTGCAATCTTGGAATCTCTGGGATGAATATAGACTTTTCCCCTCTCAAAGGTCACAATGTAACCCTTTTCTTCCAAAGCAGAAAATGAGATTAAATTCTTTGTCATGCTAGGGACATACAGCACATCCTCCACCAATAAAGGTTTTCCAAACTCTCTCTGAAACTTGATGGTGCCAATACCAGTTGCATGGTACTTGGCATTGTCTCCGAGCTCAATATAGAAATCTAGCTTCTTCTCCTCCAACATGGTGAAACATTCTCTGACTCCCGTCATGTGGCGAGAAGCCCCACTGTCAATATACCATACCCTGTTGGCAATTGAACTTGAGAGATAGGCAATGAGTGAAAACTCATTCTCAAATTGTGATGCAAACTCATCCACCTCTGCTGTAGCAGCAAATTGCTTCTTCTGCTTGTCCTTATTTTTCTTATTCGGACATTGACTGGCATAGTGACCCATCTGATGGCAACAAAAGCATTTAATCTTGCTTAGATCTTTTTTCTTCCCACTCTTGGAAGAAGAACCTTCTGATTGCTCATTATTTGACTTCTTTTTACCCTTGCTTGCAAGAGCAATATTTTCTTCATCTTGACCCTTCTTCATCTGATCTCCTCTATGAGCACCTTCATGGATCTCCTCCTGAACAAAATCATCCCAAAGTCTTGCCCAATCAGGTAGCCGATCTCTACCGACAACACACTTGACAAAAATTTCCCAGTGCTTTGAAAAACCATTCAAGGCTATACACACCAACTCATCTTCTTTAATCATCTCTCCAATAGTAGCAAGCTCATCCCTGACCTGTGTCAGCTTGGACAAGTAAGAGGTCACACTCTCACCTTTGGACATCTTGGTATTATGCAATTTGTCCTTGAACATCATCTTACGACTCTGATAGTCGCTCTGATAAAGTTTTGTGAGCGTATCCCACATCTCCTTGGTAGTGTCTTTCCCCGATAAATGAGGAATTAAATGATCTCTTACTCCATCCAGGATAATCCTCTAAGCCTTGGCCTCTTTGACTTCATGCGAATCTAAGGCAACATGATCATTTGTTGGTGGAGTCACTTCTATGCTAGCATAGATCCATAGCCTATTCTCCTTGAGAATAGATGTAATCTGAACCTTCCACTGCAAGAAGTTTGACGCACCCTCGAGCCTGTCCTCGTATCGAATGCTGGTTGCCATAGCCACAAAAAGAACTGAAGACGAAAAAACTAATTTTTTTTTTCTTGAAATCTACGTTACAAATCTTGGCTTCGTATTCAGAGTTTAGTGCTCTAATACCATGTTAATTTCTTATAACCCAGCTATAGATTAATTGCACAAGAAATTCACAGAAAGAAATCTGATTTATAACAATTAATACACTGGATTAAATAACAACTAATAACAACAGAAGCAAAAATAACAAGAAGCCAAACACAAAAAGACAATAACATAGAATTACCCAAGAAACCCCAATGCGGGGAAAAACTGACAAATGTTGGATCTTCTATTCAGCCTAACAACAAACTTTTCTTTCGAAAATACAATATAAGTTTGTTACAACAATCTTACTTTTATACAGCCCAGCTACTTTACTTAGTGTGCAAGGAAAGAAACTTTCCTTCCTTTATTTGGCTTTAATTACACATAAAATCACTCTTGGACTTATCTTATCCTCACAAACTCAGAAACATTCTATTAAAGAATAAAAATCCTGCAGTTGCTAAAAATCCAACTCGAATTGATTTAAAGCATATTTAATCTTGAGTTGTTTTAAAGAAAATCCATATCCCACTTTTCGAGCTACAAAAATCAACAGATGCTAGTATAGCAAGATGTTGATCCTACAAGTAATCTGCTCACATAATGATGATCCTCACCCTCATTATTCTCTATTGTTCGTTGTTCATACAGAGAACACATTGGCTTTTGCGCTCACATTTTCTGCGCATGCTACGACACTACAAATCTCTCTGCTGTTCGTTGAAACATTTTCTGCTCATACCGCTCTTGCTCTGGCTTGTGGATGTTTCTCTTCTAAGCTGATGGGTCTGATATCTTCATTCATCTGCTCAACTTCTCTTCAACAGCCAGCTTTGCAACTCTTTTCGCCCATTGTCTCAGACAATTCTTCATATTCACTGGATCATCAATACAATCCATGCTGCCATTCTTTTTTGTAACAACTCTTCTGGTTTCCTTTGGCTTTGAGAATTTCTTTTTCTTTCGCTTCTCGAAAGACAAGGACCGTGCTTTTTCATCAGGAGCAGAAGCTTTTGAAATTAACGCATCTTCACCTTGGATACATGTATTTGGCCTGTGTTCTTCGCACTGATAGTGTGGACTATGAAATGATTTAGCATCAACCTCTGTGTAATCAACGCCCGCCATGGCCAACGCCTCCAGCGACATGGTGTGTTAGCAGAGAGAATCCTTTATTGCAGAATAGTAAAATTTAATAGCAGATCAGGAACGCTGTTTGTTTGCCTCACTAATCTCGTCTCTGTAGATTAAATAAGGACAAGGAGGACAAGTATGTTCAATATTTTCTTTCTAGACGAAC
>VDFB02005318.1:0-17508 GCA_007258455.2 Sequoia sempervirens
CTTAGAAGGTGTTTTATTAAGATTTCTCTGTTTTACATTGTGACTCTGTTAAACCATACGTGTATGAAGGAAGTGTGTAAAATTTTTCATGATAATCATTGCATTTACAACATCAACAGTAATTGAAACATTTGTCTATTTATAGTTCTATAATGTTTAAATTTGACATTAGCAAAGACCGCACCAATAGTTCCAAAAATTTAAAATCAAATTACATCATGCACCATAGAGAGATTGCTTCGATAACAATTTACTTTTGTTTACTGCTTTACTATTTCATTTTTATTTACTGCTTTTTTTTCTACCCTATTTTTATGCAATTATTTATTGTGTGTTGATTGTGAGGGATTTTTGTTTGAAATGAACTGTTTCACACCTGCTTATCTTGCTTATCAGTTATTCTTCTTTTGTGTCAATGTGTTTTTAAATTGACACACTACTCTATTGTTTGCCTCCCACAACACAGAATTATACTTTTCCTAAATTAAACTTTAAAATAGCACTTACTGAGTAAGCAAATGCCTACTACAACACAAAATTATAATTTTCCCACATAAACTTTAAAATAGCACTTACTGAGCAAGCAAAAAATATTTTCTACTGGATAAGAAATCATTCCACTATAGAGGCAGTGCATTGAACCATCTTAAAGATTTTCTAATTCCAAATTCATATATTAAGAAAATAGTAAAAAAAATTATCTTTGCTAAACAAATTTAGATTCCCAATGGTCAGGGTTGATAACCCTTTCTATACAGAGTTAAAAAATCCAAAAATAACCCTCTATGTCTCCATCTATCATACACAAAGCACATAGAGCAGTTGCATCCCTTCTGTGCAAATATATTATGAAATATATCAGGCCATGGGACTTACCTCAAGATTTCAACGATGCTGATGCGGTCTAAATCCAGAGCTTCAATCATTGTAATCTATAGATTATATGAGTCGAGATACGTTGGTATCATAATACAGACTTGGCTTAGCTCGGACATAAAATCCCTACAGAAATCTGAGAACAATTTTCTAGTTCATGTATAAATCATGCCATCTCTGGTTACAAAATCATAAGCCCTTATACATTGATTGCTACAATTTCCAGCAGATAAAAAAATGTTTTAGTATCATTCCAATGAGATATAAATGAAGGTTAAATGAAATGTGGCTTACAAAACTCATGATGTACAGAAAGCTGCAATTGTTTACAACATATGTTACAGCTGACTAATATTGGATCTCTAAGGAAAGCAAGATGCAAGGCTTTTCACAAGAATCCCTCATTTCTAGTTTAGGGGAATTGAGAATTTACAAATAGAAATTTCCTTTGCTTACTAAATTAAAAGGCAAGTTTCTTCATAAGATGTTAATTCATTACCTCTTGGAACACAAGCTCAGATGTTAGCTGAATTCTGCTAAGAAAACATAGTCAACTATGTTATGAACAAATTCAAGATTCATTTACCGGAAAAAATAAGTGTAATATCATTGTTGAAGATTGTCCAAATATGGCAAGGTCATAGCAAGTGAGCTTGCCAATAGCACCTCAAATCTCACTGCTTCCAACCCAAATCCAGCTCTCTGACATCATCACTTATTCTGCTGAAAGTTTGACCCTCAAGAATATGAATTACAAAGAAGGGTCTGCATAAAATATACAGCACTAGACTTAGATATTTAACAACAATACTCAGAGCATGATGGAAAACATTGAGTTTAAGATGAACTCTTACTGGATGCATGAATTTGAATGATGGACAATTATAGTAAAAACTCCAATACAAATTCTGCAGGAGTAGCAACAACAGTTCAACTGTGCTCTGTTTATTATAAGGAATGAACTTGGATCTATTACTTAGGATATGCTAGTCTCACTTCCTGTATTATTTACTCATCTTCTTCAAGACCATTTTTTAAAGGAGTCTCTGTTTCTATGTTATGCATATAGAGATCTCTGTGGTGCCAGTCAATATGTCAAAGTGAACATGACTCTTTGTATCAACAGGAGTGTGTAGTCATATCTCTGAATTCAGATGGCGGTCAAGGAAAATCGTACCACAAATGGCATCTTTTTGGATATGGATGAATTATGAAGGAAAAGATGATTGACCCAGTTCAAATCCCCTCGGGCTAAACTGAGTGGACCTCCTACTAGTCTAAAGGCTTTCTGAACTTCCAAAATTAAATTCCTCTAATATGAATCACCTCATGTCCTCATGCGGCTGCTTAACTCTATTTTCTGCTTAAATTTAAGCAGTGGGAGTGTTCCCATGCATAAATTTAATTTTTAGGAAAGGATAATTTAGAATCTTTTCCTATTTTAAAGGAGCAGCTACTGCTTAAGAAATAAAAATAAGCTGTCAAAAAATAGGGGGGGCTGAAAATAAGCAGCACCTGCTTATTGTGAAAAATGCCAGGTGGCTTTACAAATTTCCTTCCCTCCTTTTTATTTACCTCCAATTCCTCCCTCCAAATTTTCCCTCTAAATTTTCCCTACAAAAATTATTATTAATAATATAATACTGTTCATTCATTTAAATTATCAAGCAGCAAATTGTGATACAATGCAACTATAGAGCAAAAACAAGGTACATATTTTCATATAGAAAATTAAATTTTCAGTTTTATTGAAAGTATACATTTGATTACGGTTCTTTGAAATATAGATCTTGCACTGCATCTACCCATTTTTAAAGAATTTAATTGCAACATAGATAATTTATGTTTGAATGCGTACATTGTTTTTTATCTTTATTTATAACTGTTTGAACTTGATGAATGATTTTATAAATTATGTTATGAAGACGACAAAGCTGTGTCATTGGAGTATGATGCACATTGCAAATATGTTAAATGTAACAAGAAGATTATTAATTGAATTTAGGCTCAAACATGCACCGTACACAATGGGGAGGTTTACTTCAAACATGAGAATGGATCTCCACCATTCAATCCACATACAATATACATGAGAATGGATCTCCACCGTCCCATCCATTATGCTATTAGATGATCAAAGGAGATGAAGGGGAATAGCAAAAAGTTTTGAATATCTGAAATATGAATAGAGTAACCAAATCATTTAACTCCACATGAGCTACATGGCATTAGACTTCTTAAAATTTAATAGTCTGATAAGAGGAGTTACAAGCTGCAAAATATGAAATTATACAGAACATTCATCAAATACGATATAAATAAGATGGAGATTACACTATGGTTAACACACAAAATATGAGTTGATGAGAGTATTGGGTGCATGGCAACATTTTTGGGTAATAGGGGATCGATGGATCAAAACAGTAGGCATTTTAGTGATATCCCAATCTGTCATGTCCATTAATTTGCAGGGGAAGTATTTGTAAGGTGTCATATTAAGGGGAGGTGGAATTTTTTTATTAATGGGTTTAGTGGACTGTATAATGCATTCGAATAGTAGGAGCCATTGCTCATGGAAAATCAACATTAAATCTATGGTTCACTGTTCAATACCATTTAATGTAACCCAAACATGTAAAATTAGTTTTTTATGTTGTTAAAAGACAACTGATATCAATTGTATGTTTTTTATGGTTTTCTATTTCTATGCTGATCCAAACCATATTTTCTTGTTTCTTTCTCTAAAATTGCTTTGGTATTGGACCTTTTGTAGATATCTTTGTTTCATTTCATATGTTTAAATTAAATTTATTTTTCTATTTATCATCCAAATTGTCAATTTGGTTGTTTTAATGTAGGTACCAACAATATATTATTTTCCATGGACAACACTACATACCGTCCAATTCCTCGACATGGTTTCTTGAATTTCACATCACTGCTTTCACAAGATGACATAACTGATAATGTGTTCTCCTCTACTGATGAATATTACCCAGATTTTCTTCCTAATACACAAGTGAACAATGAAGAAGTGGTCACTGAAGAAGTGGTCATTGAAAAGGTAGTTCCAACTAGTGAAGTAGAAGTCATAGAAAATCAATGTCATGCACCTTCTCAAGCAAAAAGCAGAGTTCATTGGAGCATTGCAAACAAAATGGTTCTAATCGAAGCTAAGAGAATTGAGAGAGATGCACAATCAAGTGGTGGTGCAACGAAAAAAGCATTAAATTCCACTGAAAAGTGGAAAATTATTCAAGAATATTGCTCTACTCATGGTGTTCATCGCATAGCCAACCAATGTCGAGATCGTTGGGAGCATATTCAACCTAATTACAAAAGAATTAGAGACTATGAGCATAATATTCCATCTGGGCATAACAGTTATTGGAATATGACAAGTCGAGAAAGGGGTGAAAAGAAACTTCCAACAAAGTTCATTTTTGAGCTTTATGATGCAATGGAGACCACATTTGGTAAGGATCGAGCCATCAATCCGGGAAATATCACTATTTAATCTTCTGATACAACATATGTATTTGATGAAAATAATATTCCAAATGAAGATGAACCATTGCATGAACCTAAAACACCAAATATGGAAAGTCATGACCCATGTAGAAGTGGTAGTGAAAGGGACAAGCAATGCACAGGAAAAAAACTAAAATCAATTTCCAATGCAACAGGCATGAAGGATGTTATTATTGAGAACAATAGGTTGCTGATTTCTACTTTACAAATGGCTGAGGAGGGACGCATGAAACGCCATGAACAACGCTTGAACAAGGACGATTTGAATGAAGAAAGGCTACTGAAACTTGAAGAGCAGAAAATTAATGTCCAAATGAGCATGGTTTCAGCATTGAACAATATTGGTCAAGCAATGTTAAAAATCAGCCAATCATTTGCAAAAGAAGATTGATTATGTATTAGGAAAAATAAGCTTCAGCTTAGTTTTATTATGCATAGAATAAGTATACGTAAGAAGTGTAAAACACTAGATGGCATATTTTGCATGAAGCAGATATAATTGTAACTAAATGTAGAGTAGGAATTACTTTAGTTTTGTCTCTGTTTGAATGTATTCTCTGCTGTTAGAATAAGCTAAAGACCTCTATTTAGAGAGCCTATTGTAGTTTGTTTTTTATGAAGGATTTGAATAAAATTATGTCTTGCTGTAGCAATTGAGTTTGCTCTGTTTTTGCTCTGCCTTTCCAGCAAATAATATAAAATGAAGGAACATGATATAAAATAACTCAATTTAATAGTTAAAGTTACAATCCATTGGAAATTTCATGTGCTTGTAACAGTTACAGTCCATTGAAAATTTTAGAAAATCCTTGTTACCTAATACTTTCCATGCTTTAGCTTCAAATTGGTAATTATTTTGCAAAAGAGCTGCCACAAATTTATTTAGTCATAAATTGGGGTTGTCTATAATAAATTTGGTTGACCTCTACCTTCTTTTTATTTATTGCTTCATATTTTTATCTTGAATTGTATCATTGATTCATATTGCTGATTGTATCATACAACCATGTCCATTATTATAAATCTGTGAAAGTGATATTTAAAATATTTTAATGAGATTTTTCTCTAGAATATTGTATTTCATTGCATTTTTAAGAGATAAATCTTGTATTAATATTGTAGGCCGTTCCATATATGGCTGTACCATCATACTGTGAGCTGTTATTATTTCAATTTTTTAAAAAAGTGTTGTTCAGTCAATAAAGAGAGTTCTAAGTCAATCCCAAAGACCTTTGTACACTCTCCTATGAGAATCACAATGCTTGGAAAAGAAGCATTGAATGGTCTAAAGCTTAAGCGATTCATTTTAAGAGTTTTATTTATTTGTTGCAGCCATATTCATTATATTATATTGTGATGCTAGCTGCTGTTCTACTCTTCAAAAAGCCAAATCAATATAATTTGGGAAATTTTTCCTAGCTACATCCATTGATGGTATTTTTTTTTTTTTAATAGCAATTGGTTTGACAAACAATATCATCTCTTATATTATGGAGATTCTATTTTCTTTATAGTCTAAAATTAACAGCTAAATCAGGGATGTTTAAGCTATTACAATGTGAATATTATTAATATGGCTGCACTTTTGTATTAAATTGATTCTATTCAATGCTTCTTGGCTACTAATTGTTGGGCAGCTTTCTCACCAATATTTTGTGTGTTCCAATTTTTTTTCTTCTTTTCATTGAGTAGATGAAAACAGAGCATGTAGAATGCACAATGAGCTTGGGAATAGGGGCAGTCCAATTATTAATAAACTTGTTGCAAATGATGATGCATCAACATTTTCTAGAGTAATAAAACTCATCAATGACAGCATTGGTGACCTTGCAATCTAAATATCAAAGGATCAAAATGATAGTAAGGAGAAATGATCTCAAGACATTATTGTTTGTCATTCACACAATTAGACACCAATATCAGTTATCATCATGTCCTTGTGGCATACCTTCTGTCATAATCATGTCAAACATTACATGATGTTTTGTCAAAAGCTCTTATGGTATGACTGCCAAAGCAAATCTTGGAAATAGTTTACCTTTGATTGTTGGCCAAACTTATCAAACTAAATAATCATTAGGTCAACATCCTCATCTAAATATTATCTAATATATAATCCTATCTTTAGCCATTATCAGATTACTATCATTGTTGGCCTCAAAGACTTAACATAAACAATATTGTTGATTTAACTTTAATCTTTCTATCTGTATTGCAGCTCTCTTTTTGCAAGGTTAGCCCTCGCTCCCATTCAATTTCTGAATTTCATTCTTTAAAATTGCAAGTGGGTAATCTGTATACTTTAGAAGAAAATTGTGACAAGTGTTTTTTGCAATAAATGTTTTTGTTGTTAATGTGGGCTCTCTTCTTGATCTGGTAATTCCTTCTAATTTTTTAAAAATGGAAGTAGGAAAGGAACCCACATGTTGTTTGGCTGCGTGGATGACTTTATCTCCTTTAGCTACTACACCCAACTGTATCCCTAATTCTCTTTTGGGGTACATCTCTGACATCCAATACATTCAACATATATAGAAATGAGTAGTCCCTAAAATTAATTGCTAAATGGTACCCACGTTCAGGGCTCAACATTTTCTACAATTATCCTGTAGGGATTTACATGAGGCAAGATCCTTCGATAGTGAACATTAAATTTGTTGACAAAACTTGAGAAGCATATTCAAGTAATTGTCAATTCATGGCACTACTATTATTGAATGTTTGCTAGGTCAGAAGTCTATTCAATAGTGTGTTCTTGGCTAAATGTTGAGGCATATATTTCATGTTGAAATTGTTTATGTCTAGAAGGCTACAACAATCTTAAAAGGCTTGTGAGCACTTATGCTGGCTGTACCATCATACTGTGAGCTATTGTTATTTCAATTTTTTTAAAAGTGTTGTTTAGTTGATAAAGAGAGTTCTAAGTCAATCCCAAAGACCTTTGTACACTCTCCTATGAGAATCACAATGTTTGGAAAAGAGGCATTGAATGGTCTAAGGCTTAAGTGATTAATCAAGGGTGCCATATAAGTGCCAATACTATTATTAAAGGGAGCACAATTCATTTTAAGAGTTTTATTTATTTGTTGCAGCCATATTCATTATATTATATTGTGATGCTAGCTGTTGTACTACTCTTTAAAATTTCAAGTTCTATTGAGAAATGAAGAATTTATGATAGTTTACCACTGCTTAGTAATTATGCATGTATTTTCAATGTCAACTGTGAAGGCAATTGAGTAAGGTTAATTGATTAATTTGATGAACTATGGTGTAGTTTTCTAGGATACATAGGTAGGTTTGTTTCTTATGAGCTCTCTCCTAGGACTGTCCTGCTAAGCATTATGAATTCTTATTCATATTGTTATCTGAAATAGTATCATTGTATTTGTAATTACAATATTTAGAATGTGTAATTAGAGCATAGATCTTGTTTTTAATTTCTTAAGTGCAATTTTTTTATTGATTAATTTTAATTTTGCAGCATATGTGATGGATTCCAGTGATCGAAAAAGGGCTAGAGTATTGTTAGAATGTCTTACAGTGATACAACAAATAGCATTGCAACTTTGGTGTGATATTGAAGACTCAACAAACATATTAAAGAAACATAAGAAAGAATCATCTCAAGCTTCTCGTCATTTAGATGATGAGGTAGAAGATGAAATAGATTTGGAGATTCATGCAATATGTTGTGAACAACAAAATTTACTCCTCAATTCAGATTTTTCTACTTGTCAATGGGAAGGGAAGGTTAGTGGTGAGTGGTATATCAAGCCACATTCCTTGCATTGGTGGAACCATTACATTTTTTAAGTTAAATGTGATGACAAACGATTTCATAGTATCTTTAGATTACGGTATGCATTGTTTGAATTTCTATGTGAATCATTGTGTGAAGATCTTAAGCAAGGTGATATACCTCTATCATTAGCAACATCTATCAAGAGTAGGGTCCTTCCAGTTGAGAAACAGGTGGCTATTGGTATTTTAAGATTGTCATTTAGAATGTCTATGATTAACATAAGTGAACTTTTTGGGTGTGGAAAATCAACGGTTGCAAGAGTTGTGAATAAGTTCATCAATGCTCTGCATGTTAGGTTTCAAAACTACATACGATGGCCAAGTGATCATTCAACACTTGAACTTGTCAAGCATGGATTTCAACAAAAACAAGGCTTTCCAAATTGTTGTGGGGCTATAGATGTAACTCATATTGATTTTGAGCTTCCACCTAATGAATGTTCATCTGATTGGTATGATCGTGATCACAATTACAGTATGTCATTACAAGCCATCGTTGATAGTAATATGCACTTCATGGATGTTTTTACAGGTTGGCCTGGATCTATAAACGATGCCAGGCTCCTAAGAAATTCTTCCTTCTACAGGTTATGCGAAGGTGGAGAGAGGTTAAATGGAATTTCAGTTTCTATTGGTTCATCAACTATGAGAGAGTATATTGTTGGTGATGGCAGATATCCATTGCTACCATGGTTAATCACACCTTTTAGTGGAGCTGCGACAAATGATCAAAGGTTATTCAACTTTAAACTATCTTCAACTCGCATTGTTGTTGAACGTGCCTTTGGAAAGCTAAAAAATGTTTGGCAAATTTTAAATTCAAAAATTTGTCATCCAAATTTGCGGATGCTGCCAAAAACTATTTTTGTGTGTTGTATTTTGCATAATATTATGTTGACAGTTGAAGAAGAAGACATTGAAGCTAGTTGCCTTGATGAGTATGAGAATAATATAGCAAACAATGAAGCAATAGCAGGGGATTCTGTTGTAGGGTTAGCTCGAATGTCCTTAATGGAATTCATTAATGGCAATGAAAATGTTGTGCATCTGAACAGTTGAAGGCTGAATTTTGATCAAGACTTTGAAATCTTCTTACCCATTTGTCTAAATTTTGTCACCTCTATTATGATTCTTTTTACAAAAATTCATGATTAGTTTTATGATATATTAGTTTCCAAAAAATAATATTAAATCAGTTTTTATGCTTACTTCTGCACTATTGTTTTCATTCTTTCCTATTGTGTGGTTTCTTCATTTACTAATGCATTCCTTTATTTCTCATGAGCTATTATGTAGAGAGAAATAATTTTTTTAAATGTTTTATTCTCTAATAGAGTCATCTTCAATATTCAATATCATTTAACAAAGTCAATCGGTAATATAGGGAAGAGGGATTCATTGCCTGAATGACAACCCCCATTAGTAGTGTTGTATCTTATCCCCGCTCCAAAGCTTCATTCATATCAACAATAGATACCAAGGGTCAAAAAGAAGGTTTTGTTAGAGCTCATGATACCAAAACCCTTACTTGCCTAACTAACAGATATTCAACCTATTTCATACTCACATCAAATTAGAAAAGTAAAAGCATCTCAGAGCAACAATTGTAGTATCATGGAAATCAAAATAAGTGAAGTCATTCAGTCATTAGGAGAAGCCCAAACTTCTTATTCTTTCCTAAAATTTTATTGAATGTGTAGGTACATGTGTATAAATTCATCCATATCAATAAGATGCCATGTTCATCATCAACATACAAAGAAATCATAAGAACATTGCTCGTACATGACTGTCAAGTCAAAGGTGTAATGAAGGTAACCCTTCACTTTGAAATGACATTAAAAAATGAGTAATGAGCTCATTCAGAAGCATGATAATCTACATAACAGAGTAAAAGGTGCATTCATTTGTCACTAAGCAGTTTTGTTCATATGTAAATTTTCATAATGTCACTGTTTAACATCACTATCATATAGCATTTATTGTTGTCACATCATTGTACAATTTTGTCATATCATTTATTGTTGTCACTTCATTTTCATAATTTTCACATCATTATTTCCTACTATCCATATCATATAAAGTGCATACATTGAAATTACAATCCATTCATTAAGTGTATAAGGAAAATCATTGAAAGTTTCACCCATTCAATTCATGAAATTGCTTCATCAAGCTCTCAAGCATTATATCCTTAATGGAACAATCATTATGATATTGAAGGCAATCAAAACAAGCAATGCATAGGGTAATATGACCAAGATTCATAGGACAATCCAAATGGAAGGACTTCATGACAGTCAAGATAGTCTAGAAAGGGAAATCATCAAGGAAACTTAAATATATGAAGGCATTCATTTGATAATAAGGATTGCACTTAAGTTATTTACAATGGTAGGTTTTTTTAAATATGAAATTCATAAGAATGACAGTGTGAGAATGAAGACAACCATTGAATGGAGGACAATCATCACATCAAGATAAAATACAAAAATAGCAAAGATTAAAGGGATTTGATTAAAGTGTTAGAAAAAGTATCATATCTTCTTAACCATTAGAAGAGTAAAGGACAATCAATAATAATTTGACAAAGGGAAACCTATAGGTGGAGAAACATCCTTCAAAGAGACCATTAAAGGTGTTGACCTCAAGAAGCTTCATCATGATGAAGATAGTCAAAAGAGTCATGAAAAAATTGAAGGGAAGCAATGCATAGTTGCATGTACATGAAGGAAAGACAATGAGTAGATATTTAAATAATGAGGAAAAGATAGTCACAGTTCATGTGGCTATAAAGGGTGCATGTTTTCCTTGACTGTGGTTTACCTTCCATGCAAGCATTTATGACTCTTTTCCTTGAAGGTAAAACTCATTGGTGGCTATAATAAAAGCTTAAATGTATGTTGCACAATGTAAGCAATCAAGGTCAAAGAGAAATCACTATCATGAGTGGATAGTAAATAATACAATCATGTAAATCAAATGTGGCAATAGTGCAAGTGTGACAATCTAGTGTAAAAGAAAGTTTCGAATGCACAAGGAAACATAAGAATGAGCAAGAAGGCAACTTTTCAAACCCTACAAGGAATGCACAAAAAGTATGAGGGTTATCAAATGACAGTGGTTTTATGAACATGAACTACACAAAGGGACCACTATAGAATGCATTGTCATTCAAGAATGCACTATTTCAAGAATGCACCCATCATGTATTCAAGAGGATCATTGTTATAACTAGAAGGTTATAACTGGACAAGATTATGATTGAATCAAAGAGGTATATATCACACACCTTCAAAGGCAACAAAACACAAAGCTTTAGGGACAATCATGTGCAAGTATGAGGACAACCATGAGGAAAAGATAACCTTTAAAGGAAGTCATGTCATAATAAGGGCAGAGAATGGATATGAAGGAAAATCATAACAAAATAGTGGAAACAACAAATATACAAAGCAAGAAGTTAGGGTTTTGTTCCAAACCCTAAGTAAAGTAAAGAGCTAGGAAATGTGAAAACTCCAAACCCTAGCAGCATTCAGTTTCTACATTTCTTATACAAAGAACAGAGAAAATCATGTTTTCTTTCACTTTTCAAGCATTTTCTCTCACAACAATAAGGAAAAATCAACATAGCACACAGATTATGAGAGAAAATACACCAGTTACAACATTTTTGAAGCAGAACTTACCAGAAGTCAAATTCAAGTTGAATATGCACATAACAGTAATGAATATTGAAGATTCAAGCACATTTAAGCCCATGGATACATATTGGAGCAGTATGCAACTAGACAGAAAACTCCAAACCCTACCATGGCAGCCACAACTCAAACACAGTAAAGTTAAGATGTGGAAATGCAAAATGAGCCTGAGTTAGGGTTATTTCCCTCTCTTTCAACTTTCATGTAATATTTTAACTTTGGCCAACGAAAGTGGGATATTGTGCCTTTGTTTTAAATTCAAAACATAAAAATAATGCCTTTGAAAGTCATGTATTTGTTTACACCTTATTTTCTCCAGCTTAAGGAATATTCTCCACTCAAGATGACTTCTTGTCATATATAGTTCTGACTTAGGTGCCTTGTTACATGACAAACCTTGTTATTGTCAAAATTGACTTTGAAACTCAAACTCACCTTCATCCATGCAAGAGTAAAATGTTGATGCTTCCTAGGCATGCGAAACAAGGAGTATAGAGTTGAGTTCAGTTGTTAGTGTTTCAGTGGAAATTTTTTATGACTTTTGGTCAAACTTGAGTGTTATTTGGAGTTCTCTTCAGTCAAACTAATCATGAGGGGGAGTTTGGAGCTATTTGAGCTCAGTTTACATCAATTGTGGGCCCCCTTTTCAAGCCTTTTCCATTTTTCTCATGAATCACTTTGGAGGTGGGATATTTTATAGTTCAATTATCTTCACATGACTCTTCTTAGCTCTTTGAGCTATTTTATTGCATAAAGGAAAAAAACTTATGTTCTTTCCTTAGTTTGGCTTATCTTTTCTCTTGCACACTGCAAAGATTGAGAAGTTTTGTAACTCATTTTACAGATTTATATAGAGTAGTAGGTTACATGTTACTTTTTATTGTCATTTATGTAGTATTTTCCTGCTATTTCCGTTCAAGATTTATCAATTTTACCTTCTCAGATTAATGTGAGTGTCTTTATGAATGATTTTGATGAAGTTAATGTGTTTTAATCACCAAAACCTCTAGTTTTGTCTCATTCATTACTGTACGTGCACAAAATCAATTCTTTATCACAGGTCTTAGGTTGTGCTTGTTTTTATTCTGTCTTCCAAGTTGTGAAACATAGTTTTCCTTTTGAAAAGATAGATTATTAATCCTTCTTTAGAAACATCATTATGATAAAATTGCCCTTTTCTGAGCTGTGTGAACAGATCTTTCAAAAAAAATAGTTGTGAATCAATTTGCATGTTTATATCATTTTGGTGCATCACCTCTTAGAAGTACTTTTTACATTTGAAAGCAGTTATCCTTCTGACCCTTTTTCCAAACAAATATCATCATTTTTCTAGTTTCTCCAAAGGGGAACTAACCCATAATGTGGAGATTCATTCTCACAATAGGTCACCCACAACTGAGTTTGATCCTCGTGTTTTCAACTTCTAATCAGCAAAAGTTATCTCAATAGTATGAAGATCAATTCTTCAACTGAAATCAAACAAGTTACCAAAGGGATTGGTAACACTTGAGTCCATTTTCAACTCAGATGATCAGGTGAGAAAAGAAAAGGAAAGTTTGTTTATCAAACAAGAACATTATGAGCCTATTGAAATCTTCAAGGATAAGCTCCTAAAACTTGGAAAGGTATGTACTATAGAGGAAAGACATGCTTTCATTTTACTTTGTCAAGAGTTTGCTGATGTGTTTGCTTGGGAGTATCATGACTTAAAGGGATTCAATCCAGAGTTGGCACAACACACCATAGAGCTTGAAGCAAATGAAAAGGTGGTAATACAAAGGAAAATAACTTTGAATCCTAAACTTGAGCATCTCATGAAAGCTGAGCTGAGTAAGTTAATTAAGAGTCAAATTATTTTCCCAATTAAGCATACCTCATGGGTGTCCAATCTTGTTCCTATAAGGAAAAAGAATAGTGAAATTAGAATTTGTGTTGATTTCAGAGACCTTAATAGAGCCTCTTTGAAGGATCCTTATCTATTGCCTTCCATGGAACAAATTTTACAAGTTGTAGCTAGATCTGAAAAAATTTCTTTGTTAGATGGATTTTCAAGGTATAACTAGATTTTGGTAAAAGAGGTTCAATTATAGTGGAATTACCCATATTGATATGTTAGTGAACATAACAAACATGGTTGAATGAAAGAGGAAGACTAGTATGGATAAACATAGAGAACCAATCTTGATCCTATATGAGATGTCAAACAATGACTTAGTAAGATGGGAAGTGTGGTGCATCACGATTAACTCTTATACACTTGTGTGTAAATCAAGATCTTTGGGTATATGGATAAGATCTAGATATACCATGGTCTAAGACATGCAAGATACAAATTCATGAGACATATTAATACCAATTTGTGAACAAGTCCTTAACTTAGGTCCAATAATCTATACCTTAAAGGTTTAATTTTAATCTTTGACAATATTTTAAATCCCAAATGTATGGGGTGCTCATATTGCACATAATACAACTTATGAAGATCTTCTATTGTTTCACTGCACTGCATAAACATCCTTTACTACCAAAATGGGGAACTATGGCTTACAAGAAGATGCCTTTGGATTATCCAGTGTAGGGGATACCTTCCAAAGAGCCATGGACATGGCTTTTCGTGGTTTAATGAAAAAACTAGTAATGGTCTACTTAGATGATATTACTATTTTCTCTAAAAATGCAAGTGACCATTTAGTTCATTTGAAACATTATCTTTGAAAGATGTAGAGAGTATGGAGTATCATTGAACCCCAAGAAGTCTATTTTTGTTGTTCATGAAGGTAGGCTTCTTGGACATATTGTTTCCAAGCATGGTATTTCAATAGATCTAGAAAGAATCAGTTCTATTCTTGCTTTACCATTACTTGCTCACAAGAAAGGCTTACAAAGCTTTCTTGGTAGAATAAACTTTGTAAGAAGATTCATTCCAAATATTGCCTATCTTTTGCAACCACTAACTTCTATGTTGAGAAAGAATGTTACTTTTAGTTGGAACAAAGAAGGAAAGACAGGTTTTGATGAAATTAAGAATTCCATAGTTGTTTTTCCAACACTCATTAATCCCAACTTTGATAAAGATTTCATTCTTTATGCTTTTGGGAGTGTGGATACTATTTCAGCTATGTTATGTCAACATAATGAACAAGGTTTGGAGCAACCCATAGATTTTTTCAGTCAAGTGCTTCAAGATTATGAAATCAGATATTCTTTTGTTGAGAAGTATGTTCTTGCAGTAGTTAGAAGTCTCAAAAAATTAGACATATGCTTTCTAACAATAAGATTCAATTTTTGGTTGCTCATCCTATAGTGAAGGATTTCTTGTTGAGCAAAGATATTAATGACAAAAGAGTCGGCTAGATTACAAAGGTAATGGAATATGATGTTCAAATTAAGCTCACCAAGCTTGTAAGAGGAAAGGGTTATGTGAGAAGCTTGCTGGAAATGCACATAACAACAAAGAAAATGATGAACAAGTTGCCTTAGTACTCAACAACGAAGAACAAGTTGTTGTCCCAACCTCTTCTACAAAATGTATTCAAAAAAGGGTACATTATCTTGAAACTGGTGATTGTCTAGAAGGATTAGATAGAGCAAAATGAAGGTATTTTAGACTTCAAGTCATTCCTTATGTTGTTATTGATGGAGTATTATATAGGAAGGACTATCATGGAGTTTTATTCAGATGTGTTGAACTAGATCAAATTCAAAGAGTTCTTAAAGAGTTTCATGATGGAATTTTTGGAGGTCATTTTGTAGCTAGAATAATAGCTCTTAAAATTATGAGAGTTAGTTATTATTGGATTGACTTGTTTAAAGATGCTCATGTTTGGGTTCATAAATGTAACAAATGTTCTTTATTTGCAGGAAAACAAAGGCTTCCAACTTTTCCTTTACATCCAATTCAGGTAGAACAACCATTTAGCAAGTGGGGCCTTGATTTTAATTGTCCTATTAACCCACCTTCAAGTGTAGGTCACAAATGGATTTTAACTACAATTGATTATTTTACTAAGTGGTTTGAAGCTGTAGCATTGAAGGAGGCCAATGAAACTTCTATTCTCAACTTCTATTAGGACCTAGTTGCAAGGTTTGGTACTCCCGATTCCATTATTTTTGATAATCCATTGGCATTTATAGGCTTAAAGGTATTTGATTGGCTAGTTAAGAATAACATATATTTGAATACCTCATCCAATTATTACCCTCAAGGTAATGGACAGGCTGAGTCTACTAACAAGAACTTGATTAGGATTATCAAGAAAATAATTGAGGATAATCAAAGGACTTGGCATGATAAGCTTAAGCTAGCCTTGTAGGTTGATAGGATTACTCCAAAGAGAGATATAGGTAACTCTCCTTTTTTTCTTACTTATGGTAAAGAGGCTAAGGTTCCTATTTCAGTTGAGTTTCCTACATTAAGTCTGATTAAAGAGCTAGAGATGTTAGAGGAAGAACCTATGGAAATCAGACTTGCACAATTGATGGAACTAGAGGAGACAAGAAAAGAGGCATTGAGAAATTTGGAAATTCATAAGGCCCAAATGAAAAGGACCTTTGATAGGAAAGTAGTTCCAAGAGTGTTCAAGGAGGGTGATTTGGTTTTCAAGTTGGATGAACTTAAAAGTAAACATGGAAAGCATACCAAGTTTCATGCCATGTAGGATGACCCTTACATGATTACAGAATGCAAACAACATAATGCTTTTCAACTTTCAAAGCTGAATGGAGAGGTGTTGCCTATCCCAGTGAACGAGATTCACCTCAAATAGTGTTATTGAAGATCAAAAGTTGTTGTACATAGTTAAGTAGAAGTTTTCAATTAATAAGTGTTCATTGCACATCTCTCTGGGCCTACTTTCGCTTTCTAATAAGCAAGTTGGCCGCGATAGTTTGTTGGCCAAGTGATTTGGAGCCACATTGTAGTTTACTTTCAATTTTGTTTTGCTACTATTTAAATTCTAATAGATGAGTTACAATGAGTTTTTGAATCGCGAAAGAGAAAAAAATTCACTCCTATGCCCAATGGATAGATTATTCCCGTCTAGGATGCTTAGGTAGGCAAGCACTTAGCGTGGTCACCAAAATGTTACCTGAATTCTACCTTTCAGCCTATTCAAGTCAGGTTGAGATAGGATTAATGTTTCTACTCTAAAAGGAAGAAAGGTACATAAAATCTGCTAAAGTTCTCATATGATCATATAAACAATGATATAGAATGAAGTTTCAGTTTTCAACATACAATTGTTTTCCATAAAAGTGAAGTTGTTTACAAACTTTTGCAGAAGGTAACTAATGTTCATTACAAGAGAGTATGTTCATACATTTCCCACACAAGTCATGGGAGTAACTGATGAGATGAGAAGTGAAATAGATCAAATAACTGAAAAGTAAGCAAATAAAGGAAGAGGGATCCGTCATTGCCTGAATGGTAAACCCCACTACTTGTCAGTTGTATCTTTATCCTACTCCAAAGCTTCATTCATATCAGCAATAGATACCTACAAGGGTTAAAAAGAAGTTTTTGTTAGAGCTTAGGATACCAAAACCCTTACTTGCCTAACTAACAGATATTCATCCTATTTCATATTCGCATTAAATC
>VDFB02005319.1:0-42203 GCA_007258455.2 Sequoia sempervirens
CTCATTATTTGTTTAACCTTTACTTGCTATGCAAAATTGCTGCGCCATTGTTGCCAACACTTTGAAAGCGAATATTTGTTCACTCTTGGATGAGAGTTAGTTGGATGATTGTAATTGTGCATGATTTCGTGCCTTTGCTTTCCCAACTTTTGTAGTTCGTTGATAAAGCATTGAAGAAGAATATCAGAAGGCGCTTGCATTTTGATCATCTTATTTGAGTTATGTCTACGTCCTGTGTTTAATAGCTTGTTGTCTCATTTCCCTCCTCGGATAGGAGTCCCTCCTCCTTGGATATTTGTTATTGACAGTTGTCGTTTGATGTTGTTTAATGTGTTGACTTCCAAGCTATACTTCGGATAGGAGTCCCTCCTCCTTAGCAAGCTCGTTAGCCAAGGCATCGTGCTTTTGTTGTTTCTAGTAAACTATTTCTTAAGCTCATACCTCGGATAGGAGTCCCTCCTCCTTGGCAGATCTCGGATCTAGTTTACCGTGCAGAGCGTTTGCTTGTACCAACCTTATCCCGGTGTATACCCGAGAGTTCAGAGCCTCGGTCATATCCTCAGGAGACGGCGAATTCAAGTGATCCAACCATTCCATTCCCGCTCCTTTACCCTCATGCTCTGTTCATCTTGAAGGTATTGGATAGATAGAAGCTAGTTAGTCATAGTTAAGATCTGCAGAAACCAGAGAAAAGCTTAGCTACGGCGCATTGTGTTTATGCACCCTTGTGTCCTGCCGCTGAAGCATAAAAAGATAGGAACTTAGTTAACATTTCCACTTCCCTACGCATTGCTCCAGCTGAGAGAGGGACTTCTCCTCTTTAAATACTTGAAGAAGTGTTGCAAAACATTTGAAATAGGCTGAGCGTTCTGATCAGCACTCGAGTGCTAATTTAAGCCAACAAATTAATACATCAAAATTACTCAAAAATGAAACCTGATTTAATTATATCTTGGATAAATAATATGAAAATTTAATACATCAAAATTAATTAAAAATTAAACCTGACTCAAATATACCTTTAAAAGTTTGAACCTCATTAAATGACATTAAAAACATACTTACTATTTTCACTGATTAATCGATAACATTTTAATTAAATTAACTATATTAAAAGACATAAATTAATCAAATTTTTACATTCAATATTTATAAAGTACAAAACGAAACAAAAGTAATTTAGAAACTCATTAATAATATTAAAAACATACTATTTTCTACAAATGTGAACCAATATATCAAGATGCGGATGTGATATAGAGTGTACATTTTTTTTTTTTTTTTATTAAATTCAAAATTTTAGCATTAGATTAGGGGTTCACATGATATTAAAGGTTGTTTTATTGTTGATTGGTGATGTAAGGCAAGATTGGGAATAGAGATAATTAGTCTAATGACCTCCATTTGTGTCACCTCCATGACTTGGACCTCACACTAGTTGATATGCAGCTAGTAGATAAGGTTGGATTTGGTTATATGAGGGAGATACCAACATTTTAATGGAATTCATATGATCATGGCACTCATGGAGAGATAGGATTTAAATACCAACACCTTTTAATTTTTGCCTCAATGAGATGGTCATTGCATTGGAGGATGTGTGGTAGATCCTAAAATTATCAGTGTGGGGTAGATAGGTTGTTCCAAATTACCATGCCACCCAACAATAGGACAGGATTGTGCATCAATATTGTATTAGCTAACCATAATATACATGAGGTAAGTTCCCTTTTTAGATATTCTAATCAACACGTCTAAGGATGTAAATTCATTTTATTAATACTTGTTATTTTGATTCTTTTGGATGGATAATTATTATACATTTCTCACATTTCGATTCATTTGGTTTAGAGCATGGAGCAACATGAGATAGTATATTCATGGGATAGATGTATGTTTTCCTACCTTTATGATTACTTGCATAGATTTTCCAATGGTAGGGTGTCACACTTTGGTTTATGACACATCTGAAGTGTTGGGCCTACGAGCATATCTAGATACCATCACATAGATTAAGACAATTCATTATAAGTAGGTTCTTAAATATTTTGATCTCTGATAGGATGTATCCTCAAATATACATGATGTATCAACTTTTAGGTTTGGAGATAGACAAACCAACATTCACCACCTAGGTGTGTGAGGATTGGGTACTAGCCAATATAGGCGATGGTAGGGGATGATGTGGAAGTTACATCTACATATAAACATTAGTGGTAGATGATGTAACCCTCACCATTATATCTATTGGATGTTGGGAAAGTGAGAGATGCATGCAGAGTAACAATATCTAAGTTGTAATAGGTAATTTAGATGACATATAGGGGATTCACTACATAATTCATAAAAGGGGTTTAATAATCACTAAAAAATGAAGTGTTATATTGCTTGCTACCAAGTAGTTAAGGGGTTAAATTAATTAAGGTACAATATTTGATATTAAGGGTGTTCCACATGGATGGTAAAGGTTAGAGTACATTAATATAATAGTCAAGAATCAACATTTTATCTTATAGGAATGAACATGGAGAAATGGTTACCTAGCAATGGGTGTAGTCTTTCATAGATCTCAAAAAATATTTAATAATATTGTGAAAGTAAATTAAAACTGGGTATTTTAAATCTACATGGTAGAATAATGGATATCAAAATATGAAATACAAAAGAGATAGAAATACGAAGGGGTATAAAACTATCAAAAAATTGGTAGTTTGTATATGTGGTAAAACAAGAAGTATTTAAAATTAGAAAAGTGTATTGGGAGAGGTATTAGTGTTATCTACTGAAATTGCACCCTTATCAAGTTGCAGAACTTGATACTTTAGAGAAACATGGGAACTTTTCCAGGTTGTGGGTCACTTAAAAAATGGAAAAGAACCTCTGGAGAAGGCCGACTTCCTTTGCGCTGGCAGTATCACCTAAACTACTGATTTTGTAAGGTAAAGGGAGAAGATTACTAAAGCAAAACAGAAATGGTAGGAACTAATCTCTATGGTGATACACCGAACTGACAGGAATCATGAAATAAAATAGATGAGCATACCCCTGGAAAACTAATGATAGTTATTTCATTTACTCAACATAATTTTGTGAACTTATGCATAATTCATGAAAAAGCTTAATCTGCATATACATTTTAAGAAGGAAAGATGAATTTCACAACTTTAAAGTTCAAATGCAGATTTAGAAAACACTGTTCAAAACTTACATAATCTAAAAGAAAAATGAAAGTAGTATGAACACTAACACTAGTTTCCAAGGTAATCTTTGTATTTTATATTCCAAATTCCAAATGAGTTACAAAGCATACATCAGCTAAGAAAGGATTTGAGAAAAATCACTAACTCTCCAGAATGCATAATCCGAACTCCTTTACAAAGAGGCCAAAATGCCACTTTATACAACAAAAAACCCTCTCTAAAAGAATGTGTCAGCCCCTCCTTTAGGGTTTACCAAAAATATTAGCCTCCAGAAAGATCTGCCCTTAGATCTTTTGAATCAAGTTACTTTTGCATTAAATGTGTATCCCCGTTGCCCATGTTGGTGAAGGATCGCTCCAGGAATGGCCTCCAGATCTTTTGGAATAATCGCATTAACCTCTCGCCTCCGTGTCCACCCTCGAACTTCCATCAGAGCTGCCTTGAATGTGGTTGTTCTGATAATCATAAATGTCAATCTACCCCTCGCAAGTAGACACCATAGCTGTCATTGTGACTTGAGGTTTTTTCCTTTCTGCCTTTTTCCTGCTCAAGATCTTTCTGCAAGTTGACCGTCTTCGAGAAGCAACATCCGACCTCCCCTACTAGATCTCTTCATAGATGACACCACTGGACATCGAACCGATCCATCATCCTTTGATCACAGAGCAGATCCATACTGCTCACATTCCGTTGATCTTCCACAGGGGCGGTCACAACAGTCAAACAGTCAATGGTTTGCCCTTGGCTTTCTCTGATTGGTTGAACACATGCCACTAAGGCTTTCCAAGTGGTCAAATGCTACTCAAACGGAATCGCATGTCGGTGAGACACTAGCCGTGTCTCCCTGATGCGATTTAGACTTCACAGCAATAGTCGGCATAGCATACAATTGTCGGCAAGAGTTCACAGCGAGCGGCCAGAGTCATATCGATATCCAAAATTGTCGCCCAAACCTCATAGCGAGTCTTCAAGAGTCATATCGTTGTGCTCCTCCGTTGGTAAAACATCTGCATTCGGCAAGACACCGTTCAGTCGGCAGGAGGTCACAGTGGGTTCCCATCAGTTACACCGAACAGTTAAATCATCGCGAGACTCCCTTTAGTAGGCAAGACATCACCCCGAAGCCATTCTATTTCCCCGAGCTCGAACCCTTTCATTTCGGCAAGACCTCATTCTTTCGGCCAGACATCTCCTTGAGCTCAGAACATTACACCGAAGGCACCATTCTTTCGGTGAGACTCTGTTTGATCGGCAGGACTTCATAGCGAACAAGGGTTCTTTTCCCCAATGACAATCCCTTTTCAGCAAGACCTCCCGCAGTCGGCAAGACTTTTTAGCTAGGTCACATTCTTTCGACGAGCTTAGACCATTTCGGGGAGACTCCACCCTGACGGTGAGATATTACCCCGAACTCATTTCGCTTCGGCGAGACCACCAACAGCCAGCGAGACTTTTCCCCAAACTCAAAACCTTTCCCTGATGCCGGCCTCTTTCGGCGGGACATCCATGTGTTGGTGAGACCTTACACCGAAGTCAAAACATTACACCGAAGGCACCATCCTTCGGCGAGACCACCAGCGATCGGCGAGAGGTTACATCAAGACCATTCCACTTTGACGAGACCTCCATCTATCGGCAGGACATCTCCCCGAGCGTAGATTCTTTCCCCGATGCTAACCTTGTGAACAAGGGTTTAAGCGGGAAGATATATAAAAACTCATGGCGACCGAAATGTCTTGGTGACCTGGGTATTTCAAATGAATATAACACAATAGCCAGTCGGCAAGACATTCGGCTGGTCTCACCGACTTTCTTCTTTGAGGAGTTTTATGCCAGATCCGAATGAGGCATACTTTCCAACAGACCTCCTTGTGAAATATCATCAGATGTATGATTTAACCTTGCAAAACAATACCTCCATTTGGCCTTCATGAACACCTGAAACATAGATTTCCCTGCCTGATTGAGCCCGCAGGTGAAAATCAGGTAACAATTAGTAATCAAATGTTATAAGGTAGAAATGGAAATAGAGGTATGATTTAGTACCCTATGAATGGATGTGATAGGACATAACTTTATAATTTTGTGAAGGTGGATAAGGGAGATGCTCCACTAGATGTAGTCTCACTACAATAGATATGAGGAGATGAGGGGAATGACCCAATTATAAAATAATCAATATTTAAGTTTGACCTTTTATAATATGAATAATACATACTTTTTGATAGATGTCCTAACTCACGTGTCACATTTTATATGTAGGTAGTGTAGATGAGGGTCATTTTTATTATTAAATCTAGAGCATTTGGCATGTGGTTTTATGACAATATTGATAGACTGTGTAGTGAAAGATCATATATATGTGAGTTTATTTTCTCATTTGCTTGATTATGTAAGCTAGGCTACCGAGTTATATATGTGTGTAATAGGTAAGTGCACAACATTGCACATTGTGAGGGATCCAACTCAAACAAAGAGATACAACACTAATAGTGCAAGAGAAGATTTAAGTGGAGCTAGACTAGGCATAGGTGAGGATGGTCATGCTGTCACTTAGATAGGTGATTCTATGAAACAATTATATTCTAGCAACTAGCAACATTATAAGAATATTGTGGTGTTATAGGCATAAATAACCATCATTTCAGATGAGGTGGGAATGCTATGAGTTATGTTGATAATCATGAGTGAGTTGAGATCTAGAAGCAAGTCAAGGAGTAGAGCACAATCAATTGTAGCATCTATGTTGGTAGTTAGTGTTAGGATGAGATAGGGTAGGGACCCTTGAGGTAGTCTCCCCTTAGTTGAGATGTATTTGAGTATGTATTGTTATTGTTACCTTGATGACATGTGAAATTTAAAAAAATGATATGCATAGTTGAACTTTGTTTATTTATTGATGAAAAATATTATTTATGACATGGAAACATATAGTTTATATGTAATTTATGTAGCTTTTACTTTTTATATACTTATTTAATTTGTATACGTTGATGTTTGTATGCAAATGATATAGCATTAACAATCAACACACACAATTGACTTGGTAATTGATGAACACTATGTGCCATTATAGAATCCGTATAATATGAGTCAACCAATGCACCAAAAATAATCTTATGATTGAATAATCAAATGTACCACCTATATGAATAAGTGGATGAGATGTGCCATTAAGACTTAAAACAATTGTGAATCATAGATGAACTAGTATGCTTTTGGAATAAAGTGTATTTTTTTCTTTCATATTTTAGATCACACTCAATGATCCATCATTATGATGTAGAAAATATTGTATTTTTCTTCTTGTGTGTTTCATTCTTGTAAACATTGTTTCATATTATTAGGGATGTAACAGATAACATTATAGTTTTTTCTTGCAATGTTACTGGTGTAAGTCTATGTCATCCATGTTTTCCAAGTCCTTTACCTTTATAAACAAGTTTTTGCATAATTCTAAATCCATGACCATATCATTTATCAAATGATGAAGGAGACGAAGAATTTAATTAGTAGAAGTAACACCCTCCATATCACTATCACATACACAAATTGATTTGTTATCATTATATGCCTTCATTGATTCCCCTAGATAGTTGGATCCATGTAAAGAGATGGGATGTTATACTTCGAAAAACTACAAGGAGTGAAATCTAATGGATGTCAATCATTGTTAGATATCACATTATCATTCTTTAGGGGATCTTGTTTTATAGATTCATCCCTGATTAATTGATTTTGTTTAATGACATCTTTAGAGTTATCCACCTTTTCTGAAGATTAAATGTTGGGGACCAACTAATATTTGAAATTTTCAACCATTCTAGAAAATTCAACACATATATGTAAGGTAGAAGGCATGACTCTCATAACATGTAACCATGGACACCCTAACAAATAAATTATAAGATAAATTTCTTGGAATAGCATAGAACAATGCATACAAAATAAGTAGGCCAGATGTAATATACCCATTTAATGTCTACACATGCCAAATTCTCTAACAATTAGATTAGATGGCTATGATTTTTTTGATGTATTTGGATTCACCTTTTCCAAATAATCCTCAATGCATATCGTCAAACTATAACCATTGTCAACCAAGGAATGTTTTATGTTTAGTTTACCATATCTCACCACAATATATAAATATAACACTTGATTAATAATTGATTCATGTGAGAGCCTATGCCATCAAACAAAATAGAATGATGTTCATTATTACCAATGGATTCTCTCAAAGAATTCAATAATTATGGAGTGGTGTCAAAATATATGTGAATATTTTCTAAGGTTTTTTCATGATATTCTTATACAAAGGCGATGTGTATACTAAATCCCAAATAAATAAATTTTCTTGTGTGTTCTAAACCTACTAAATAATCTTAAACATTAGAATCCTTAGATGTGACCTTGGGTCTAGGATGAAACCCAACTTTGTTAGGTGGTAAAATCAATTGCCAAATTGATCCATCTTAGCCTCTATCTAGCTTTTGATGCATATGTCCAAATGTATGGTAATTGTGTGAAGTATTCTTAGCATGAAAAGTAAGTATCTACCTAGGATGATATGACATCATATGAAAAATAGGATGGATAATAAGAGGAAAAGGTAAACAAATATGAAGATATAGATCATGAGAAGGCTCAACTAAGTCCATATCATCCTCAAGTGCAATAGAGGAAGAACAATAAAACAACCTACCAAGTCCATAAATAAATGATATCATAACAAAGATGAATCAAACAAGTGTAATGCTCTACCACTAAAGTAAAGTCTAAGACTACTAATTATTAAGATACCACCATCTAAATTCGCTCATAATTAGCAAGTAAAAAATATTTGGCATGCAAAGATGCATTAGTAATATCATTAATCATATAATAAATTCACTAAGAATAATAATATTATTATGTAATAAACAAAGAGGTATTGAAGTGTCACTAACACCTACATGAGAAGGTAATTAACTAGCATCAAAAAGTATGGTATCATAAGTTTGCGTACCATTAGGTACAATACTATTATGAGCTTCCATGGAACTAGTGCATGAGATGCTAAAGAACAATCATCACATGGGATAACATCTTAGATAAAACAAGGTAGCACACATAGATCATTATCCTTAGAATCATGACATGGTGCATCATCAATGGAGTGAATATATAAGAATAGTCATAGGGCTAGATCATTGTTTTTAGAATCATCACACAATGCCCCATCAATGAAGTGAATCTATAGAATAGTCACAGGGTATCATGACATGCAAGGGGAATATAATTAGAGGATGTAACATCTTGAATAAGTAAAGTCTAAACACACCAGTATCTATCACACAATGTGTATCATTAACATAAGGTAAAGCCTCAATAGGAAGATTCTCATCATAATCACAATTCATATGAGATATATGATTAAAATGAAGCTCGTAGACAAGTGATATGACCGAATATCAGAGAAAATGATAAGCGCTAAGTCTATGAAGGAAGAAAAAACATGCACATGATAAATTTGATACCTTTGTAGAAAAAAATTCTCATCCATAGTAGAAGACATAAGTGTGTCAAGGATAAAAGGATTAGAATTCTCTAAATTGGGACAATCATGTTCTTTGTTGGGAAAATGTGTCTTAACCTTGAAATTACAAAAGGTTTATTGTTGATAGGTGAGTGTGGGGGAGTAGAAGGGGTACCCCCTGCAAGGTTCGAGGGACACACACCCCAGTGGGGGTTTGGGGGCAATGCCCCCAAAAGCCACATTTTATGTATATTTTATTCTTATAAATCTAGGTCATTCATTATTAGGTCTCAAATCTGATAGTCATCATGTTGTCTCTAGATCTCTAATTGGTGATACTCCTATAAGAAGCTTGCTCTGCAAGTATATCAAGTAATCTTCATGTTTTTTGAATAATATATTGGGCAGGTTTTGGAGTGTGGAGTTTTTCTCTTGAAAGGGTTTCCCCACATAAATCATTGTGTTGTGGTATGCATGATATTTATGTTTACTTCTATTTAAGTTTCTGTAACTGTTGTAAAGATCTATAAAGTTTTGCATTATCCTTCTCTCAAGATTAGTGTAGGAAGTTGTTTTGCTACCTTAGCTTCCTTACAAGTGGTATTAGAGCCTAATCAAATTTGGTTTCAATTGTGGGTTGTTGGGTTGTACAAAATATACTTTGTGATCTTGTTGTAGGAATTTTTCAGATGACAAGTTCATTAGGGAGAATAGAGGTGGATAATTATTTTGGAAATAATTTTGAGATGTGGAAGCTGAAGATGGAGGATCTATTGATAGATCGAGATCTATGGGATGATGTTAATGAGAATGTTTCAAGGCCTATAGATCATAATTTGGCTTCTCGGTATGATATTATGGACCATAAAAACAAGGGTCTAATTAGATTGTTCTTATAAGACATTATTTTAATCAATGTCCATGAAAAGACCTCTACGTATAAACTATGGAAGAAACTTGGTGAGATGTATCAAGCAAAATTTTTAGTGAATAAGATTTTCTTGAGGACGAAATTATTTTCCTCAATGAGAATGGAAGAGGGTGGATGAATTACATACCACCTAGAATCATTCAATATGTTGGTGGCTCAATTGGAATCAGTTGGTGTCAAAATCGATGAGGAAGAGAAACTGTTACCTATTTTTTACTACGAGCTCAAACAAGTAGAGCTGAATCAAATTCATGAATTATAGGTACAAAAATTTTCAAGTTTTGCTGATTAAAGTATTCATTGATCATCATAAAGATCAACTTACATCTAAATTATGAGTGTGGACGGGAGCAGAGGTCTGGGCGGGAAAATGGGTCTTTTGAATCTTCTGGTACTGAGCAGGGTGATGGCGATGGATCTGAGAAGGCTCAGGTGGGTCACGAGTCTGCCTTGAGTAAGAAGAAAAGCGTGGAGGAACCGGAACGGGAGGATTCCCCAAAAAAGCTTGTGGACGACCCGGGTGGAAAGGATATTCCGGTTCCTTCCTCTGAGTTGCCAGCCGATGATTGCTCTAAAGGTAACCCCAAAGGTGTGGTGGGGTCTGGTGACACGAATGGAGGACATCGTAAGAAGTGGGCCTCTCTGTTTGGGGTTAAACCTAATGGTAAGTAAACTTTTCCCCCTGTGCGCAACATTTCTTGCCCTACGGTTGGAAAATTTGCAATTTCTATTCCAGATGAGATCATTGATCATAATATTGCTCTAATGGATAGTTCCCTAGTTGGCAAATTTATGGGCCAAAGGCCAAATATAGAGGTTGTCAGGGATTTTGTTAGAAAGAAATGGAGAACAAACGATAGTGTCTCTGTTGCGGCTCTCCCAAAAGGTTTCTTTTCTTTTGAATTCTCAAACAGAGAAGACATTAAGGCAGTTAGAAGTGGACCCTGGGTTATTGGGAAATCAACTCTCGCACTTAAGAAATGGTCTTCAAATTTAGATCTAACGGACTCCATCTTTGAGACTGTTCCGGTATGGGCTAGGCTTCATGGTCTTCCTTTGGAATACTGGAACGAGGATGTTTTTATGGGGATAGCTAGCTCCTTTAGGGAGCTACTATCGATTGATCCAATGACAGTAGCAAGAAAAAGACTGGTGTTTGCCAAAATATGTGTGGGTGTTTCTCAGGAAGTAGATCTTCCCTCTTCTGTGGAGATCCATTCGAAACTTGGCTCCTGGTCGCAGGCTATCGAGTTTGAGACCATCCCTTTTGCCTGCTTCAACTGTAGAAAATCTGGCCATTGGACGAAGCAATGCCCCCTTAAGGCAGTAAAAGAAATGGAAAACCCTAAAAGGTCCTCAAAAGTGGTATGGAAAAAGAAGCAGGAGGAAAAATTAGCTACGGCGTTAGTGAGAAAGGTTGTTGATCTTCCTGATAATTTTTTGGGTGAAGCTGGAATTGAAGGCTCCGCCGTCCAGAACCCCCAAGTTTTGGCCCCAGAGATTAACTCTAATTTTCAGGACAAAGAGGCAAGTGTGGAAGGTAATGTTGGGACCTTAGCCCTAAGCAAGGTAGATGATCTTTTTTCCCCAGTGATGAGCCCCAATGGTTGGGACCCCGTGATACCAGGGTTGGACGATATTCCTATTCAGGGACTATCTCTGGAGGTAGGTATTCCTTTGATTGTGTCCTCGTTTTGGGAAAATAACCCAGTAGTTGAATCCTATTCGGATGTGGCTCCTGTTGAAGTTGTTAAAGACACTTACTCGAACCCTAGCCAGGTAAGCTTTCTCGAAAGAAGTAGCTCCTCGCCTTGTGTGAATGGGCTCATGGACACTCTCCCCTGGGAACATAAATTCTTCTATGAAAAAGAATGGGAATCCAGTAAAGAATCAGATAGTCAAGATGATACAGATAGAGAAGAGGTGCTATCCAAGAAAAAGAAGAAAAAGCAAAAATCAAAATCACCCCTTGCGGTATCTCGACAAGATCGAGAGAAAAAGCGAACTGTGGGGCTATTTCCTTGGCCAGAGGGAGAAAACCTAAAAATTGGATAAGAGAGCACAATAGCTTCCAAGATATTGCGGATGGCTTCCAAAAAACCATCCCTGAGATCCTCCTCTCTCCTAAACTATCATGAAGCTAATGTCTTGGAATATAAGGGGACTAAATAACCCCCACAAGCAGGATATTTTACACAATTTTGCTTGGGACCATAAGCCTGATATTCTCCTTATTCAGGAAACTAAAATGTTAAGTGAAAAGGTGGAAAATATTTCTCTGTTCCAGCACTGTTCTATTCAGGGAAGCGATTCTGTTGGCGCCTTTGGTGGGGTGGCGACTTTTTGGAACTGTAAGATCATAAGAGGTGATCCACTTTTTTCTTGTCCTAATCATGTTGCCACTAGATTTACTCATATAAGGGACAACTTCAGCTGGATCCAGTCTAATATTTATGCTCCTAACTGTAAAAAAGCTAGGAAGGTTTTTTGGAAAGAGTTGGCTACTTTTCGGAATATCTTTCAAAATGACCCCTGGGTTGTCATGGGAGATTTTAATTCCCCTCTCCTTCAGGGTGAAAAGTTTGGTGGTTCTCAAATCAATGAAGAAAGTAAAGAGGATCTTCTCGAATTCATCAACAATCAAGCTTTGATTGACCTGGACCTGCAAGGGAGCTCTTATACGTGGTCCAATCAAAGAGTTATGTCCGATCTGATCCAGGTGAGACTTGATAGAACCCTTGTTTCTGATGTATGGCTCTTAAATTATTGTTGTTCTTTCAAGACCCTCTCAAGGATTGTATTTGACCATTTTCCTATTAGTTTTGTTATTGACCACTTAAAGATTAAGATAAATACTCCTTTTCGTTTTGAGAAGATGTGGCTTTCCCATCCTCTCCTTCGAGAGGAAATAAGGAAATGGTGGAATATTAATATAAAGGGCGTTGTCTTATTTAGAGTTGCCAAAAAATTAAGAGAAGTTAAAATGAATCTCAAAAAGTGGAAAAAAGAGTCTTTTGGCAACATCTTTCAAATCAAATCTGACCTTCAGTTCAGGCTTTCTGAAATCCAAAACAAAATTCAGAGGGAAGGCTACCTGAATGAAACTAAGGAGAAAGAGAACGAGATTCTCACAAAACTTCATGAGATAATTTCTAAAGAAGAGGAATTTTGGAGACAAAGGTCCAGAGCTCTTTGGTTAAAGGCTGGAGATAAAAACACCAGATATTTTCATCTCTCTACTTCTAAACATAGAGCGGCTAATAAAATATCCGCAATTGTTGTTAATGGCAGAAAATATGAGGATGAAGAGGACATCAGAAGAGAGGATGTCCTTTTCTTTAAGAACCTTTTTTCTAAGCATGAGGGAATTAACTTGGAGGATCAAAATCAATTACTGGATGCTATCCCCAGGGTTGTTAACTCTAGAGACAATGCAATGTTGACTGCTATTCCCACTAGCGAGGAAATTAAAAAAGTTGTTTTCTCTTTTGAAGGAAGCAAAGCGCCTGGTACTAATGGCTTCCCTTTAATTTTTTTCCATTGGTTCTGGGATATTGTTGGGGAGGATGTTGAGAAGGCAGTGAAAGAGTTCTTCCGTTCTAGAAACCTTTTGAAAGAGTTAAATGCCACTTTCTTGGTTCTTATCCCTAGAAAACCTGGAGTGCAAGATTTTGAAGGGTTCAGACCTATTAGCCTCTGTAACTCCTTCTACAAAATCATTTCGAAGGTTCTTACCTCTAGGTTGCTTCTCATTCTACCCACTCTTATTGCTCCTCAACAGAATGGTTTTGTGCCTGGAAGAAAAATTCTTGATTCCATTGTCCATGCTCATGAGAATATTCACTCCCTCTCGGTTTCCAAATCAGAAGGCTTTCTTCTAAAGCTTGACATATCGAAGGCTAATGACAGGGTGGACTGGAATTTTCTGTTTAAAATTTTAAAAACTTTTGTGTTCAATGAAAGGGTTTTGCAGCTGATTGAACAACTCATTACTTCTGCTTTTGTGGCGGTTCTGATTAATGGGACCCCTTCCACCTTTTTCGTTGTTCTAGAGGGTTAAGACAAGGAGATCCCATTTCTCCTATCCTCTTTACAATTATGGCTGAGAGTTTTGGTAGGAATATGAGTAAATTGGTTGCTCAAAGATCTATTGTGGGGCTCAAACCATCTTCGAGCAATTTGATTTGTTCTCACCAACAATTCGTGGATGACACTTTGTTGATGGGTAGATCTACTATCTCGGAGGCTAAAGAAATGAAGAAACTTTTAGAAACCTATGGAGGAGCTTCTAGTCAGATGATAAATAAGCAAAAAATCTCGCTATATTTCTTTAACAAACCTTTGCACAGACAGAGGAAGATAGCTGGAATTCTTGGTTGCAAGATAGAGTCCCTTCCTGCTACTTATCTGGGGTTACCTCTATGCTTAAAACCTATGGATTCTTTCTAGATCTCTCTGGTTGATAGGTTTGGGAAAAAAACTTTTTGGCTGGAAAGGAGCATGCCTAAGCTAAGCCGAAAAACTCCAACTTCTTAAAGCCTCCCTGCAGAATCTTCCTATCTATGCTCTTAGTCTTTTCAAAATCCTGACCAAATATGTTGAAACCATTGAAAAGATCCAAAAGAGATTCCTTTGGTCAGGGGTCAAAGAAAGAAAAAGAATGCCTCTTGTTGGTTGGGACTTGGTTTGTAGATCTAAAAAGGATGGAGGCCTTGGGCTAAGAAAAATCAGACTACTGAACAAATCGCTCCTAGCTAAACAGATATGGAGACTATTCTTTTCCTCTGGGGAATGGAGTGAAATAATTAAAAGCAAGTATTTGCAGAATAACAATTCCCTCAAGGATCTTATTGAGAATCCTCTTCTCCCAAAAGGATCAAGTTGCTGGAACAATATGATTGACGGGATTAAGGTGGTGGAATTTGGATTGAAATGGCAGGTTCGCAATGGTAACCAAATTAGGTTTTGGGATGACTATTGGCTGTGCAATGAACCTCTGACTCAGGACGGGAATCTCAGTAGATGGGATGATTTTTGCAAAGACACTTATGGCCTCTTTTTCAAAGATTACTGAAGGGATGGTAAGTGGGTCAATCTCCCCCTGATAAACCCTGCTTTGGTTTCTGTTTACTCCTCTTTGAATGCTGTTAGACTTTGCCTGAATTAGGAGGATAATCTTATCTGGAAGTATGAACCTTCTGGGTATTTTTCTGTTTCTTCCGCTTTTTCCCGTCTCTCACATGCTCTTAATCCCCCCTCTGTGGTCGCATGCTTGGACTAAGCATCTCTTACCTAAGGTTAACATCTTTTTTTGGTCCTTGCTCCAAAATAAAGTGCTAACTATTGATAATCTTTGCAAAAGAGGTTTTCTACTCCCCAATAGATGCTACCTCTATAAAAGTGAGGCCGAATCAGTTAACCACCTCTTTATCCACTGTCCTTTCTCCTCTCTGGTTTGGGATAAGCTTCTGAAATGCTGGCATTTTTCTTGGGTTCCTCCGAAGTCGGTTGAAAACTTTTTTGTTCAATGGAAAGCCCCTTCTCTCAACCCCTTTATAAAAAAACTTTGGGCTTTTTCGTTCCCCCATGTGGTGTGGGGAATTTGGAAAGAGAGAAACCACAGGATCTTCAGGGATAAGGAGTCGTCAGAGGAAGTTGTGTTTGAAAGAATTCTTAGGATGATTAAAGAGAACTTCTCTATTGTTCCCTTTAGGGAGGGCAAGTTTGAGGCTGTGGTTTGCTCTCCTTATGACAACCGAATTGCTAGGGAATGGAGAATTAAATGGGACATTTCCAATGCTCCAAATCCGGCCAAAAAGTCCAGGGAGGGAGTTTGCTGGAGTTTTCCTATGGATGGCTGGGCCAAAGCCAACTTTGATGGTGTGGCCAAAGGAAATCCGGGGAAGGCTGGGTGTGGTGGAGTCCTAAGGGACTCGACAGGTAACTTTATGGGAGTTGTTGCCACCCCTTTGGGGGTCCAAACTAATCACGTGGCAGAAGTAGCGGGTGCTTATTACATAATCAACCTTGCAATGGAAATTAAATGTAAAAATTTATAGCTTGAAGGTGATTCAAAAAATATAATAGACAGCCTTTGTGGTAGGTCCCAGTCCGCATGGTCAATTAAAAACTGGATTGAAGATGCTAAGTTATTACTTAGTAAGTTTGACAGAATTAAAATCACTCATGCTTATCGCGAGGCGAATGCAGTTGCAGATTTTTTTGCTAACGAGGGAGTTAAGAGTGATAAAATCCTCACGTGGCACAAAAGGATTGACCTCCATTCTGATGTTCAAGCTTTAATGGTGCTTGATGCAGTGAATGGAAAAGTGGTGGCTTCTTGTAATAATGATGAAGGTACGAGTCATGACTTACAAAATAAGTAGACTACATGGGGTCGAGAGTATCCGTCAGAGTAATTATTTACCTTGGCACGCTTTGTGGGTCCTGTGAAGCAAAGGAACTATCTGGAACAGGTTCTCTGCTTGCAACAGTATTTGCATCGAGATTTCTAAAATGGGTGGGGAACGGAAGAGAGTCAAACCCACCAGTTTCGAGTCACACACCAAGAACACTAAAGTGTGGACCAAAATAAGAAGTGGTGGCTTACTTTTGTTCATCGAGAAACTCCATGACCCTCAAGATGAGATTACTGATTTCTTTGAGAAAAGATGGAACAATGGGGAGGTTTTCCTCTTCAGGAAGAAAGTTCAGATTGATGAAGCTTTGATTGCGGAGGTTACTGGTATCCCGATTGAAGAGCATAAATTTTTTAGAGATAGGAAATTCTCTGATGAAGCTGTGATAAGGTTCCCTAAGACCGAAATGGAGAAGCAAAAACTTGTTAAGATGTCGAACAGCTACTATGAAGCGTACACCATAAAAGATTTATGGAGAAAAGTGCTAAGGGTTATTATGGAGTACATCACTCTTGACGACCGCTTCACTAGGGTTTATGGATACCACTTCGTGCTGCTCAATCACTTCCGGCATAAGGTGCATGTTTCCACCCCTTTCTTTTTGCTCTGCTCCCTGAGAAATAGCTTTATAGACCACAGTAGGATCCCTAAAAGATACCCGATTCTTCACACGGGTCTTTTAAGGCTCATTTATGAGCACTTTTAGAATATGCCTACCCTCTCAAACCCTTTAGCCCCTTCGAATCCTGTTGAGGACGATACTGAGCCTAGTATATCTGGGACTAAAGTTACTTATGGCCGTGTTAAGCTCTCCTCGCTACCCCTGCCCCCCCCTCTTGCCTCTGGCCGCTCCCCCAGCCTTCTGGTGCCTGCTCTGTTCCTGCTCCAGACCACACTAACCCTAATGCTATATTGGCGGGTTCTAGTTCTTCGACTTACAAGTTAGTTTCCTATCCTGAAGACTCTCCTGTTGTTTCTGCTAAAGCGGCTGAGGTCAGTCTTGAGGGCCCCCACTCCCCTCAGAATGTTCAAAAGGAGAATTGTAGCCCTCCTAGAGGTGCGGAGTCGGTGAATTTTGGTGTCAATTCTGATAGTGACCCCCCTTATGACTTTGTTGGAACTGCCAAGAGATGCTCTGAGGAGCAATTTAATTCTGCCAATTGGTTATTTCATGAAATCAGTGAGTTGAAGACCAAAAATCTGTCTCTTCATAGTAAGTTGGGGGAAATTGAAGCCAAAGTTGCTGGGCTAATTCAGCTCAAAGTGGAGAAGAATACCTTTGTGAAGGATAGCATGCAAAAGGATAGTACTGTTGAAAATGATCTTGACAAAATTAAAGGAACCATGAAAAAAATTGTTGATCAGAATTGCAGAATAGCCAAACATAATTCTTTAATCATCAAAGCCATGACCGAAAGTGTGGAGAAAACCCAGAACAGAGCACTGATTGTCGACTTAGATAAGGAGAAAGACCAGGATGAGGACGCGGGGATCTCTAGGCGCACTAGATCAAGTATGAAAAGAAAAGTCCTGTCTACTTCAAATATGACTTAGATTTTCATGGAGGGGGACTAGGACATGGTGGACCTGGAAGCGGCTGCTAACGAGCTCCTGAAGTCTATGGATTAGCTGTGGTTGGGCCCTGGTTTGACTGTCTGCTGGCTTTCTTATGGCTTTTTGCGGCTTTTTGTGGCTGCCAGTTTTAGCTGGTTTTTATCTCTTTGGCAGCCTTTTTGTTGTTCGGACCTTTCTTTTTGGTCTTTGTTTGTAATGTTACTTTGTGGTTTCGGGTCCCTATAAAACCTGTTTATCCCTTTTATCAAAAACTTACATCTGAATTATAGTTTTATTGTGCAAGTATTTGAAACAGAAAATTGAGAATTTGCATAATAATGCCTTTTATTCATTTTGTAAAAACACTGAATCTCGCACAAGCCGCGAGAATAACTGAATTTGATTATGACAATCAAATGATGAATACAAAATTCAAAGATAAGCTACACTATTGAAAATAACGTAAGCATAAAGAAGAGGAACAATTCATCATTGCCTATAATGATGAATCAATTTCGTTGATGTCTTCAGTCGTCACATCTCCAAGCTGCTGCAACCTCATTTCCTAGCTCCATGAACCTGCAAAATTATAAAGGAATGGCGTTAGAGGTGTACTCTAAGAAATGATGAATTACATTCTGCCTTATGCCTACGCTACCAACAGGAATGTAATTTGCATTAAATCAAGCATTCACCAAATGCAAGGCTGACAATCAAGAAAAAAATAACTCAATGGAAGCTTTCAGCTTCTTTTATTTTGCTAACATGTTTGTTTCAATGTGCAGGAACAGGTTCATCATGTTTGTGATCATTTTATCAGACATGTGGAGCAAAACGGGCTCCCACAAGGGTAGAGCTCGACATATCAGAAGGACGCTTTCTACTTACACATGAGAGTCATCGATATCAATTACAATCATTAAGAAAAGCTGATGTAACCAAGAAGAGATTCATAAAGCAGCCATATTTTCATTTGTTATCTTTGTTTCAACTCTACCTTGAACTCAATTTTGCATCTTAGTAAGGTATTGAGTCCCTTTATACCGAAGGGAGAACAAAGTATCAATCATTTAAAGTTGTTTCTAACAACTCAAGATTTATACATAGTTTGAAAGAGACTTTGAGAAACAGAGTAATATCATAAAGGAGAATTGTTACATAGAAGTCGTAAGGCATAAAGAATTCCACCTGTTCAACTTGCAGAGAGCTTGCCACTCCGCTGAATGCTTGTAGTGATCAAAAGCCCAAGCCAGCGAATAATGAAGACAATCAGGTGTTGGAAGGTACATGGGTTGATTCACAAAAAGGGGTTGTTCAAGTAGAGCAAGAAAGGCGACAAAACATAGATATTGAAGCACCTTTCAAGACAAAGGTCTGTGTTTAGCGTAATCAAGTGATTAAAGAGGTTGTAGTTGATAAGGGAGAAGTTAGCAAAATGAGTTATCAGTTTAACCTCTTAAGAGGATGCCCAATCAGGTATTGTTCTAGAACTAATATTCAAAGCGTGCCTGATGTAGTTTCAATAAAAGGACAACGGATTCAACCTTTTTTTCACTCCAAACCAATAGTACAGTTGGTTATTTTCAAGGAATGAGTGATTTTGTGTACATTCTTTATGAAGCTTTGCACCAATTTATTGAGCATCTTAAGGTGCTTCATCTATTGTCAGCTGTCCATAAGCATGAAAATCAGTATTTGTTGTCTAGGAAGGGAAACTATTTCTCACAACCAGTGAATGGTCATGTTTGAGCACTAACACTGGTGGTTAGTGTAGGGTAGAGTAGATTTTCAGTTTTGCTTTCCATAAGTGCTTATTGTAATGTCCCCTTTAGGCGACATTTCCGGTGTAGATTAGCCTTTCCTTGGGAACCCGAAGGCTAGTCGGAAGTTAAAATTAGGGTTTCCTAATTTTGAGGAGGTCATTGTTCAGAGATGGTGGATTAAATGGCGGATTCCTTCTGGGTTTTCAGAGGGCTTTGCAGTGATATGATCATCTCGGCATTCAGAGCACTTTTTGGAATTTACTATTTTTAGTAAATTCTATTTTTGGCAGTTTTCCAGATGAGCTCAGGTTGGTTGACTCCCGGCTTCAGTTTGATCAGTTGACTTCATCAGTATGGGCTTCAGGGCATTTTCAGAGAAATGAGTTAAGTCATTTAAATTAAAAGTCACGTTAAAATGATATATTTTAATGTTGACCCTTGGCTTAGACTTAATGACTTAATGTTGTTTTAAAAAGGTGGGTCTTGAGGGTGGCGCCCTCATTAAGAGATGATTTTAATTATTTCCTAAGTCCAAAGCAAGATTATGATAGGCGCATATTTCAAAGTTCAATATTTAATTGAAATATCAAATCAAGAGCTTGAAGGCAAAAGTACGCCCATCATTGAGGAGAGGGGATTTTGACCTAAAATCAGATTCTAGGGTTTCGTGAAGTCAAGCGAAGATTATAAAAAGGAGTCTTGTGCATCATTTTGGTCATCTTGGAAAATACACCGTTATGCTGCCGGATTGAATCTGGATCACTTCGAGGGATGAAGACCTCCTAGCATTGGGCATCACTTCGTGTTTGAAAGACATCATCAAGTGGTGAATTCAGTTTATGTGTGAGTGCATTTTAGTTCATTCATCTTGTGTTCAGTTTGCATTGATAATCTGTTTTAGTGTTTTAGTATTTCAGCCTTTGTCATCATTTAATACAGCAGATCTACGTTTTTGTTTGTAACTCAAAAAATACAAAAAGATTGTTTGTGGGTATTGCATTTATATCTCTGTTTTGGGAAGGCGAACCTTTGTCTCAAAAATCAGAATTTAATATGGAGAATCCAATTTTTAATGTCAAGTCGAGTTCATGCAGCTAGGCCGTACTTTTCATAACATTGGGATTCGTGCATTTAATTATTGGTTGCATATCGGGTCTGTGTTAAGCATCTAGTTTGGGCGCCTTGGTCATATTAGTCATTTGCATTTGATTTTAGGCAATTTGAGAGGATTATAAGAGAGGTATGAGCAATTGTATCAATTCTTAGTATGCTGGTTTTGCTGGTAGAAAGGCAGATTTGAGAGAAGCAGGAAAACAGAAAGATCAGATCCAATATTTGTAATGTTTTGATGTGGCTTCATGAATTCAGCTAAGAGATCTCCATTTGTATTGTAAAGATTCATATTTCTTAGCTCTAACATCTTGGCAGGCTTGTGAAATCAAAATTGTAAACTGACCAGTAGTACTGGCAGTCATTCTTGCTTGTTGAAATCTGGTTGTACTTTCTAAATCTCTTCAAAGTTATTGTATTAGTGATAGCTCCACCCTATGGTCGCTACTTTCCCGTCTTGGGTCAGCAAGCACATTCTGGGTGTTGAGTAGATTCAGTATTCAGCATTTCCTTCAAGTTTGCTTTCAGTATTAGTTTGAAATAGTATAACTCCGCCCTATGGTAGCTACTTCCCACTCTGGGTGAGCAAGCACATTCTGGGTGTCGAGTAGTTTCATTATTCAGCATTTCATTTCAAGCTTTGCTTTCTGTAATCACTCCGTCATATGGTCGCCCCTCACTCCACCTTGGATTGGGTAGCACATACTTGACGTTGAGTTCCCTTCTGTATCTTGAGTTTACTTTCTTGCACGTTTCGGTTTATCCATCTAACCTTAACGGGTGCACTTGCTTGAATGTTGTAATCTGTTATTTGAAAAGCGAAAAAATTTGGCTCGGTATATTTCAATAGCACTATTTTTTCAGTTCAGTTTTGTTTCCAATAAGTGTTGATTCAACATAGTTTCCAAACTTTGTCTTCAACAGAGTTGCAGTAGTTCTTTCAGTTTGTGTGTTTTGAAGCTGAGTTACAAAGGTTTTCAGAGGATAAGAGAGAGAATAGACTCCATGCCCAATGGATAAGCTATTTGCTGGTCTATTGTGTTTAGCAGGCAAACACTCTGCATAGGTCGCCAATTTGTTACCTATATTTAACTACGAGCTCAAACAGGTAGAGCTGAATCAAATTCATGAATTATAGGTACAAATTTTTTCAAGTTTTGATGATTAAAGTATTCATTGATCGTCATAAAGATCAACTTAGATCTGAATTACAGTTTTATTGTGCAAGTATTTGAAACAAAAAATTGAGAATTTGCATAATAATGCCTTTTATTCATTTTGTAAAAACACTGAATCTCACACAAGCCGCGAGAGTAACTGAATTTGATTATGACAATCAAATGATAAATACAAAATTCAAAGATAAGCTACACTACTGAAAATAACGTAAGCACAAAGAAGAGGAGCAATTCATCATTCCCTGTAATGATGAATCACTTTCGTTGATGTCTTTAGTCGTCGCATCTCCAAGCTATTGCAACCTCGTTTCCTCGCTCCATGAACCTGCAAAATTATAAAGGAAAGGCGTTAGAGGTGTACTCTAAGAAATGATGAATTACATTTTGCCTTATGCCTACGCTACCAACAGGAATGTAATTTGCATTAAATCAAGCATTCACCAGATGAAAGGTTGACAATCAAGAAAAACATAACTCAATGGAAGCTTTCAACTTCTTTTATTTTGCTAACATGTTTGTTTCAATGTGCAGGATCAGGTTCATCATGTTTGTGATCATTTTATCAGATATGTGGAGCAAAACGGGCTCCCACAAGGGTAGAGCTCGACATATCCGGACGCTTTCTAATTACATGTGAGACTCATCGATATCAATTACAATCATTAAGAAAGGCTGATGTAACCAAGAAGAGATTCATAAAGCAGCCATATTTTCATTTGTTATCTTTGTTTCAGCTCTACCTTGCACTCACTTTTGCATCTTAGTAAGGTATTGAGTCCCTTCATACTGAAGGGAGAACAAAGTATCAATCATTTAAAGCTGTTTCTAACAAATCAAGATTTATACATAGTCTGAAAGAGACTTTGAGAAACAAAGTACTAGATCATAAAGGAGCATTGTTACATAGAAGTCGTAAGGCATAAAGAATGGCAGTACCATGAAGGTTCCACAAAATATAGCATCAAGTTTCATGAAGTTTTGAGACTAGTCACATAATTGACAAAAATGGCAAAGATAAGATATGACAGTCTAAAGACCATGAGAGGCATCCATGCAAGTGCATATGAGGTTTTCAAGGGTTATATATGAAAACTGAATCAAAAGATTACTTGTAGATTAGTATCCAAGCATAGGGAACTAGTTCATTTACATGAGAATACATTGTACTTTCCAAATAAAAATGAATGAAAGGAGACAGTGAAGCTGATTCAAATATGGAACTGGACAAATGCAAGCATTACATTCATAGATAAAAGGAATGCTATCTCAGAAAATGCATGACATGTGATACCTTGAAATTCTTGTTTGAAATAAGAATAAGCAACAACAGAAAAGTATAATGCTTATTAAGTTGCTGAGTGTAATGGTGAACACGCATACAATGGAACAACATTAAAGAGCAAATCTATTTCTGTCACAGCAAAAGATAAAGAACAAATCCTTCACTAAGATTGGAACCAGATAATCTGAGAAGAATTTCATTTTTGGAAACATATAATGTAAAACTTGTTATTGCTTTGGCTCCTAATAATGTGCAAGATTTTCATATTTACCATCTATGGAGTCTATCAAATGATTGTGGAAAAAGCTTCAATTCCTTGCATAGAGTTGTGGGTTTGCATGTTCTTAGCCCGTTTGCTTCTTTTGCCTATAAATTATCATGGCCTCAGTGGGTGATGGTGGAAATGTTCTGACTAAGGATGAGATGAGTTTTGGGGATATCTTTATGCATACCATCCCAGATGATTTAAGGAGTTCTCATAAAGAATGATGGCAATCTCTGGTTAAAGTGAAGTCTATCTTACAACATAAATCCAAATTTGGCTAGTACTTTGCTGTAGCTGGAGATGACCCACAATTTGGAACATAGAACTCAAAAGCAACTCTTCCTCTTGAATGGTCAGAAGGATATGTATGGAGAATAGGTGAAAATAAAAGCTACAGAGGAAAACCCTCATGGCGGCCATTAAGATCACAAAATACCCACATGAAATTGTTACATTTTCATGCAAAGAGTTACATTTTCTGAGAGAAATAATGTATTAGATATGCACAAGGAGATACAAAGGAGAATACCCAGAATGCAAACATATAGCCGCAACTTTCTATCAAGAGTAAGTTATTTAAAGGTGAAGTATATACAAATTGTAGCTGGGTTCTTTTTTTTTGTAAAGCATGGCACTATTTTCTGGAAATTACAAATGCAGTGAGCTTTTCTTTTGGTTCGAAATGGAGAATACCCAGTTAAAGAAATGTAATAGTAGCGGCCTCAATGTATAGAGTTTTAAAGAACAAAATCTGAAAAGATCTTCTAATGGTGGCCATAAAATGAATGGGGTTTTCAGCCATTGGAATAAAGGCAGAACTATAACTTACCATCATGTGCTTAAGGATGAGAATACAAGTCCGTGGCTGAGCTTTCTGTGATTTTTAAAATTCATGGCTCGAGCTGGAAGAATATATACAGAAAATTCTAGCTCTCATGGCGGCCAGAGCCAAAAATAGTGTTGAAATCAATAGGAACAAAAGATAATAATAAAATATGTCAGAATATCATCATAGCTGCGGCCTTGAGGCTCTCAAAATCCAATTCAAATGCTTGAGAATCCTCATATTTGGGATAAAATGAACTTCATCTTACTTTGTCTGCTCAGAATCTTTGAAAATATCATCAAAATCGGCAGAGAAAGGTTCAGTTTGAGCTTCAAACCCTACTCAGTAGTGGCGGCCAGCTTCTTCATGAAGCTTCATCAAAGTCAAAAGAATGATAACGATTTTTAGGGTTTGATGATTGCCTTTGTCCATTTGCCCTAAGCCATTTTTGGTATTTTTATTAATGATTTTTAATAATCATTATGTTCTTTATTTTCCCCGTGGTCATGACTTTTAAGTCAATGAGCCTAGCAATAGTATGGTCGGCCTTATCAATATAAAACTTTGTGCTAAAATATTATGGCAGGTTATTAAATTATTGAAAAATTTATGCCAAGTGTGGTCGGTTGTATGAGCTAATGATGGTGGTCATCAATGATTGTTAATGAAGAACACATATTTTCAAATATATGCTAAGTATGAGATTAGCTTTGTTTTTAAACTGATTTGCATTATTCCATGTAAATGAATTAATTAAATGATGTGTTATAAATCATTTAATTAATTCATCATTTTAAAATGCAAGTGGAGAAGATATTATGTAAAGCTGAGTCACAACTATAGATTCAACTGGAGATTTGTCATGCAAGAATGGACTTTAAGTTATCATGGGCGAATTGTTTAAAGCAAGGAGGATTTTTGCATGTTTTGGCTCACATTCAGAGATTTCCAGTTCAGTTTGAGTTACAGATCAGTTGCATGCTTTATGACTACAAGTTCGAGACTGAGTTCACTCATTTTTGCATGAGTTTGAACCTTATTTTCAGGGATTTTAGCTTATGCTTGGATTTCACCTTGGAGTTATCACTTTCTCAATGAAATTGACTTTCAGTTACTTGTTCATGCACTTTGAAGCACATTCTCTTTGTATATATTGAAAATGTTTATCTTTTTCATTAGAGTTCTTTTTTCTTGCTTACACATACAACAGTGAGGCATTGTAACTCAACTTTTTATTATTCAAGCATTGTAATAGAGTTTATATTCAGTATAGTGTTTCCTTCTCAATACTTTCTTGAGTTTTATTGTCATATGAATGATTTGATTTAAACACTGTGATTTTATCTTGAATCCTTTGTTTTGTCTCATTGATGCTTTAAAAAACAAGAAGATTTCATGTTATAATTCAGGTTACATGCTGTGTTTAACAAAAATTTCAATCATTTGTATTTGTGAAAATCTAGTTTTCCTCTTACAAACATTGAAACTTCAAACCTACATGTGATATATTGGTGAATTTCATGATCTTAATTGAATTGTGAAATAAATTTAGGACTTTATTGCAGCTGATTATAGGTTTAGGATAGTGAATAGAATCACATAATTTTGGTGCAATCACCTCTTGTAGCTTTAGGATTTCAATTCAAGCAAGCTTCTATCTCTTTCCCAGCCAAGTTAGTTAGTTTTAGGAGGTTTTCATCAGGGAACTAGCCCTCTTTGGAGATTGATCCTCAAAATTAGGCAACCCATAGGCCTGAGGATCATTCCATGTTTCAATAGATTTCTGAATTTAACTATTCAAGCGTTCGGGTGTAATCTGTTTGACAACAGAAACGTCGGATCTTGCTATGTCATTTGCTTGAATTGTGGGATTACCTTGTTATGGCTATTGGGAGTACTTCTATTATCTTGAAGATTGAATATGTGGTGGGTTATTTTCTTTCTGAAGAGATGAGGAGAAAGGTATCCATTAGTGCCAAAGAGGCCCTAAATGTTCATGGAAGACCTAAGGAAAAAGGAAAGAAAAATGAGAAGTGTGATAAATCCAAGTCCAAGGGGAGATCCAAATCTCTTGGAAAACTTCCAAAGTCATTTTTTAGGGTTGCATAATCCTGGACATATTCGTAAGGATTGCAAAGAAGAAAAGAAGAAAAATAAGAGATTTGATTATGATTTTGAGTTCAAGAAGGAAGATGACGATGCATTCGTTACAACTTTGGCAACTCATGTAGGTAATGATGCATGGATAATTGACTCAGGTGAATATTTCCATATGACCTCTAATAGATATTGGTTTTTTGAATATGAAGAGTTTGATGGAGGCAAGGTTTACTTGGGTGATGATTCTTGTTTAATTATTGTTGGCGATAGTAAAGTTAGAATCTGGGTTCCTAATGGTAGAATAAAAAGGATTAATGGTGTGTTACATATCCCTAGATTAGGACAAAATTTGTTATTGTGAGAAACTAATAGATGCATGTGTGCAAGTAGTATTTTTTGATGCAAGATGTAAGATGGTTAGAGGTGCTATGGAGATTACTAGAGGTGTTAGATATGGAACATTGTTTAAGCTTGATGCATGCACTATTGAGTGCAATAGTACTTCTATGAAAATATTTTTTGTGGCTGCTTCATTGGAAGACATGAGGGTTTCATCTTCAATGGATAGTCATGTCTTTTGGGTACCCAAGGGTGCTCTTTATTTTGAATCAAAGTTACCTACAGAGAAAACTATGTTATGGTACCAAAAACTTGGCTGCATTGGAGAAATGGGTGTAAGGACCTTGAAAAATAAAAACCTTGTTGAAGGTTTGTCTAATTCTAATCTTGAATTTGATTTATGTGAGCATTGCATTTATGAAAAAAAAAATCATGTTCAATTTTACTCAATTTCACATAAATCTTGTGGTGTATTAGATCTTATTCATTATGATGTGTTTGGTCTTGTAGATGTTCCTTCAATTGAAAAATAAACATATTATGTTTCATTTATTGATGATTATAGTAGGACATGTATATTTTCTAAAGAGTAAATATGAAATTTTTAGTTGATTTAAAGAATGTAAAGAAATGGTTGAGTTGAAGATTAAAAAGAAAATAAAATGTTTGAGGATTGATATGGTGGTGAATTTTTGTCTAATGAATTTGATAAATTATGTAAATATTATGATATTTATAGACAAAAGAAAACTCTATATTCTCCACAACAAAATGGAGTTGCAAAAAGAATGGATATGACAATGATAGAGAAGGCAAGGAGTATGTTGAGTGGTGCTATTATAGAAAAAAGGTTTTGAGTTGAATATGTTGCCTCTACTTGTGACCTAATTAACATGTCTCCTATATCACCTCTTGTTGATAAGACGTCTATAGAGGCATGAACGAGTCACAAAACTTCATTAAGACATCTTAGAGTTTTTGGTTGTGAGACATATGCACATGTATCATAGGAGAAGCAAAAAAAGTTGTAGAACACGGCTATAAAATGTATCTTCATCAGATACAGTTATGGTGTGAAAGGATACATGCTTTGGGATCCTATTGCATAGAAGGTAATATATATTAGAAGCGTTATTTTTAGAGAAACTAAGCCTTCTTCTATTACATTGTATCTGGAACAAAGTAAACAAGAAAATGTAATTCAACTTCCCTCTACACTTGAGAAAATTTGAAATGAGGCCCCTAGATATATAAGAAGTTGAGGAGAGCTCATCTAGCTCTAAATCTTCAGATGAGGAGGAAGAATCTTCAACTCATCTTGTTCGTAGGTCTACAAGTTGTATCTACAACCACCTTAAAGGTATTCACCTGGTGATTGGAGATATATTCTTGCTTTGAATACTAACAAGGATGAACCTAGATCTATAGAAGAGGCATTAGGCATAATGATGCAAAATCCTAGAAGATTGTTATGGATGAAGAAATGGTAGCTTTGAGAAAGAATGATACATGAGATCTTGTACCATTTCCTAAAGGTTGAAAACCTATTGGTTACAAATGGGTGCTCAAGAAAAAGATTGGTTCAAATGGAGGTATTGAGAAGTACAAAGCAAGGTTGGTTGTGATAGGTTACTCTCAAGTTGAGGGTATTGATTATGGTGAGATATTTTCTCCTATTGCAAAAATGACATCCATTAGATTTTTTCTTTCTATTGTTGTTGCTAATGATTTAGAGGTTGAAAAAATGGATGTGAAAAATGCTTTCCTTCATGGTGACTTGGAGGAGGATATTTATATGGCATAGCCAAAGCACTATGTAGTGAAAGGTAAAAGTAATTTGGTTTAAAAATTGAAGAAATATTTTTATGGCCTAAGACAAAATCCTAGGATGTACAAAAAAATTGATCCATATGTGTTGAGTTTAGGATTTAAGCATTCTAAATTAGATCATTTTGTTTATTATAAAACTGGTGGTAATCATTTCTTGTTTATTGCATTATATGTTTATTATATGTTATTTATTAGTAAAGGGGAAGGTATGATTTCGGAGTTGAAGTCTCAAATTGCAGCTAATTTTAAAATGGAAGATCTTTGTTCAGCTAAGCACATTATTGGGATGGAAATTAGAAGAGATAGGGTGAATAGAAAGCTATGGCTTGGCCAAAGTAAGTATGTCAATTCAATTTTATAGAGGTTTACCATGTAGGATTATAGACCATTGTGTGTTCCTTTTTTAGTTGGAACAAAATCTATTTCAGATTTTGCAACATCCTCATCGAAGATGAAAGATGATTCAAGTGCCTTTACAAAGTGTAGTTGGAAGCTTGATGTATGATACAGTTTGTACTAGACCAAAAATTCTAGATATATGTTTAATCCTAGTAGAGTTCATTGGATGCAATTAAAATAGTTTTCAAATATTTGCATAGTACCTCAAAGTATTCCTTCTGCTATCATTGTAATTTCACTGAAGATGAGATTTCCCTTGATATTCATGGTAATGTGGATTCAAATTGGGTAGGTGATGTTGATAGTATATGATCCAATAGTGCTTAAGTGTTTAATTTATTTGAAGGTGCAATTAGTTGGATGAGTAAGCAACATGATGTGGTTGCTTTGTCCACTAATGAAGTTGAGTATATGACAACTACTCATGCTTGTAAAGAAGCCATTTGGCTTAAGAGGGTGTGTTCAAATATTGGAATAAAACAAGGTGTACTGACAATTTATTATGATAGTCAGAGTGTGATTTGTTTAGCTAAGCACCCAACATTTCATACTAGGACCAAGCACATTGATGTACAATATCATTGTGTTAGAGATATGGTCAAAGATGATAGGATGAAGCTAGTTAAGGTAGAAAATTTGATTAATGTTGTTGATTCTTTAACTAAGCCTGTGAGCACAAAGAAGTTTAGATGGTGTTTGGAGTCTATGGGTCTTTCGGACCCTAGCCATTAATAGACAATGTTTATAGTCCCTCTTGTTTCTCTTGCAAGGTGTTTGACAAGTGGGAGATTTGTTTGGAAAATGTGTCTCAACTTTGCAATTACAAAAGGTTTACTATTGATAGGCGAGTGTGGGGTGGGGCGGTCTAGGGGTGGGCACTCCCCTCTGTGAATTTTGGGGGCCATGCGCCCTATTGGGGGTTTTGGGGTAGTGCCCTTGAAAGCCACATTTTATGTATTTTTTTATTGTAAATATAGATCAATCATTAGGTCTTAGATCTAATGATAGATATTTTGTTAGCTTGTCTTGCCCTAGAATGCAACCCTATTTATGAGGGAATTGTATTATGGATAGGCATTGTGTGATGTATTCTAAGAGTTTGATATCAGTCATATTACCTCTAGATCTCTAGTTGGTTATACTCCTATGAAAAGGTTTTTGTACAAGTATATTGTAAGCTTCATAATTTTTAAATAATATACTGGATGAATTTTGGTGTGGGGTTTTTCTTTTGAAAGGGTTTTCCCCACGTAAATCACTATGTTGTGGTATGCATTATATTTATGTTCAAGTTTCCATATCTTTTGTAAAGATCTATAAAGTTTTGCATTATCCTCCTCTCAAGATTAGTGTAGAAAGTTGTTCTACTACCTTAGCTTTCTTACAAGTCATATCAGAGCTTGATCACCTTTGGTTTTAGTTATGAATTATTGGTTATTTTGAACTAATCCAGCTTTGAGTAAAATCTTATGCAGAAGATACTTTGTGGTCTTGTTGTAGGAATTTTTAGATGACAAGTTCATTAGGGAGAATAGAGGTGGATAAATTTTCTGGAAATAATTTTTTTAGATGTGGAAGCTCAAGATGGAGGATTTGTTGATAGATCAAGATCTATGGGATGTTGTTGATGAAAATATTTCAAGGCCTACAAATCCTACTTTGGCCACTCAATATGTTGTTATGGACCATAAAGCCAAGCATCTAATCAGATTGTTCTTGGAAGATTCTATTTTAATCAATATCTATGAAGAGATCCCTACATAGAAACTATTTCAATAAATATGTATTTTTAAATGAATCTTACAATCTGTGTGCACTAAAAACAAAACTATTTTGATGGGACATCACCCTTTTTCTTAATTATTTATCCAAAATTGAAAAAAATATCATGTTACATAGAATCTTTTTCTCTGGTGCATCATATGTTTTCAAAACTTTTAAATAAATTTTAGTATTTTTCCCTGACAAGATAATCAAACCTATATTTTGGAGTTGATGATCTGTTTTTAGTAAAAATAAAAAATAAAATATAAAAAAATAAATTAAATTAATTAAAATAATTATATTTTTGAAAATAACACTTGTAGATTTATAAGAAGGTATTTTTTATATAATTTTAAATATTATTTTATAAAAAGAGTTGTTGAAACATCAAGCTCTTTAAATCATATAATTTTTTGGTAAATTAACACCAAAGAGGTGCAAAATATGCATTTAGTGAACACTTCTAGTTTGAAAAGTTGTGGCTCATATCTAACTTACTTAGAATGAGTCTAGCTAGACTCCTATATTTGACTAAAATTTATTTTTAGTTGTAAATACTTACATTAATTTGCATTGAAAAATTGGTTGAAAGTGAAAACAATTCTATATTTTTACCCACACTCTATTAAATTAAAAAAAAAAAGACTTTTAATTATATGATAATCCAATTATAATAAATATTGATCTAATTTTATCAAGATAAAAATATTCAAATATAATTTTATAATTTTATAATATATAATTTGAGTCTAGGAAAATTCTTCGCAAGCAATTCTCCGCCAACAATTCACTACCAACAATTCACCACCCATAGTTCATTGTTATTAAATATTCATCGCGTATACAATTCACTACCAACAATTTATTGTTGTGGTATATTCTTTTTATTTTTTGATACATAAGATTAGGTATTTTATTAATATAGAAACAACATACAATACGTCAGCAAAGTAAGAGATCAACACCATACCAGAAACCAATAACTTATCCAAAAAAACCCCTAACAATTCGACAACCCCAATGTATACGGCCAAAAAAAGCTACAGTCAAGCCATCAGTAAAACACCAAACTAAGCAACTAACCGACAAGAAAAAAATGAGCAAAAGGAGGCCATGCCTCATAGAAAACCATTTAAATTAGCAAGAGATTCAAAATCTTCCACCCACTCTAGACCTTCTACTGCCACCAACCCAAATTTCCATTTCAAAAACTCCACAGCCACAGCTGAAACCATCTGATGGTGCATAAGCTCGACTCCTTTCAAATCCAAAAGGAAGGGGAAGACTCTCACCGCCTCATCTGTTTCCCAAAGCAGCTCCAAATCAGAAGGATGCAAAATTCCTTTACCTACAAATGTCGCTTTTAGAGTTTTCTCTAAACCACCCAACAAATCCCCATGGAACAGATGCACAGGCAACTCTTTGGCCTCCAACTTAGGAATGTCCCTGTCCAGCAACACAACCAAAAACCATGAAGAGATGTGTCCATTGTCCCGTGCATACTCTTTCCTTTCCAAATGACCTTTCCCAAGCACCATTTTAACAACCACCATGACCAGAGGGTCGCTATCGAGCAGATTTTGCTTAAGTCATTGGTCGGTGATAACCATGAAGGTAGCTCACCTCTCTGCCACTCTCAAGGAAATGGGTGTGTCAGCCCCAAAAGATTCCAACCCCTTCACAAAAACATAGATAATAAACTTAGAGCGACTCGGCTTTGCCATCTATGAAGCAAATAGAAGCCGATTGTCGCCAAATAAAACTTCAACCACAAAGCCACCCGACAAGCACTTCAAACCGACCACAAACAAAATTTTGAAACTAATCGCCATAAATAGATCCCACGGCTAGCAGACCTGGCTCACCTCGCACGAGTGGAGAATAATGGCTGAGCAAGGCAATCTATCCTTGCGAGGAAAGCCATCCTCCAAAAATGTTAAAAATTGAGCATACCTTGAAATGATATATCGGTTTTAGCTAACTTCTCTACATGAAAACTATGTAAACAATGTACTCTGGCACCCACCCACATGTCACATCCTTATCCACCCTAAACACCGCCAAGGACCTAACAATTAAATGCATCCCGTGGAAGCAAAAGAAAGCCCCATCATCTTCCCTTCGCCAACGTGGAGGGGCGCCCACCCAACCTCCCACTATTGTTGTGGTATATTCATCGTGTATACATTTTTCAATATTTAAGTGGCCAAGAGAACCCAAAAAAGAAAAAGTACATAGATTCTGCTAAACACATAAAAAGGTATACATGATGAGTATTCCACGATGATGAATTGTTGGTGGTGAATTATATATGTGATGAATATGTCACAACAATGAACTATTGACAGTGAGCTATTGGCGATGAAATTTTCAGATCCCGTATAATTTATCTAAAAAAATTGTTTACTTTTATCGAGCAAAAAAAAATGTTTACTTTTATAATTATATAATATAAAATTAAATGTACATTTTAATATCATAATTAAACATGTGTGTGGAAGCATTCAAATACTTTCAAATAAAAATTTAGATTATCGTTAGGATAATGCCATATTAATAAGGGGAAAAAAGTTAAGGGGTTGAAAAGCACATTGTATTGAGAGTTGAAAATGTTATGTTCATTGACTTTTGATTGAAAGTCTTTTAAGGTTTTGAGGATGCAATTAATTTTAACGTTAAAAAATGAATTGAGAAGTGTACATAAGAGGTTGGTTGTGTGAGTTAATAATTTTTTTGAGTCTATTAATCTTTTGGAATGTTTTTTAATTTAATTTTGTACTTGAATATCTTAGATTGAGAATATATGAGTTTAAATATTCGTATAATGTTAGCTTAATGTTTTTTTAGTTATTTTTAGTTTTACAATTAGATTATTTTTACTATTTAATATTGATGTTTGACTTTCACTTTTTATTTTCTTTCAATTTTACATTTATAAACTATTTTATTCAAAAACATCTCTATGGTATATATATTTTATCTTGTAGTTGTGAGAACCTTTCAATATTGTAATCCTCACCCTAATCCTAATGCTAACCTTAACATTAACCCTAACCCTAACCTTAACCTTAACCCTAACCCTTTCCTTAACCTTGAACCTAACTCTAACCCTAATTATAACCATAACACTAACTCTAATTAGGTAAACCTAACCCTAATTTTATCTCTAGTTGTAACCCTAGCCCTAATCCTTACCTTAAAGCTAACGATAATCCTAACCATTACCTAACCTTAACTCTAATCATAATACTAACCGTAAACCTAGTTCCCTATTTTTTATTTGTAACTATAACCCTAACCTTAACCTAGCTTATATAACCTTTACCTTAAACCCAACCCTAACCCTAACCTTAACCTTAACTGTAATCCTAAACATAAACCTAATCCTAATTTTATATCTAACTATAACCCTAACCTAACCTCTAAACCTAACCCTAACCATAACCAAAATCATAACCTGTAGCCTATATCTATCTCTAATTGTAACCTAAATGTTAATCTTAATCCTAATCCTAACGCTAACCATAATCATAATCATAACCCTAACCTTAACCCTAATTCAATCTCTAATCATAACCCTAACCCTAACCCTATTTCTATCCCTAATTCTAACCCTAACCCTATCCCTAATTATTACCCTTACCCTAATCCTAATCCTAGCCCTAACCATAATCGTAATTGTAACCATACCCCTAATCGTAAGCCTAATCCTAGCCCAAACTTTAATGCTAACCAAAACCCAAACCCTATATTAATCTTAAATTTAACTCTAAACCTAACCTTAACCTTAACCCTAACCTTAATTGTAACCCTACTTCTAACCCTAACCTTAACCCTAACCCTATCTCTAATCATAACCCTAACCCTAACCAAAATCCTAACCCTAACTCTAACCCAAACCCAAACCCTATTTATATCTCTAATCCTAACACTAACCCTAACCCTAACCCTAAACCTAACCCTAACCCTAATCCTACCCCTAACCCTATCTCTAATTTTGACCCTAATCCTAATCCTAACCCTAAACCTAACCCTAATTCATTTAATGTCTTACATGTTGTGTTGCCAATACTACTAGCATATTTATACATATACATTTAATAATATATACAAAATACATCGAGAGATATATCCTTCTCAAGACGCCTATGTTTTAATCAATTTTCACATAAAAGTATAATAGGTTCCTTGAGAAGGATATCTCTCGACGTATTTAATATATATTATTAAATATATATGCTAGTAAACTATTTTATTCAGAAACCTCTCTATGGTATATATATTTTATCTTGTAGTTGTGAGAACCTTTCAAGATTATAATAGTTTAGGTGTACATTCATTTGACACCTCAATGTCAACTCATCATATCTTGAAGTTGAAGAAGGTCCAAAATGATTAGTTATCCGCCCATAAAATAGTATAACTTGAGTTGGCTTTAAAGCATTGTGAAATAATAGAATTCTTACCTATTGTTGGTTGGAGCTAGGAAAGTAGCTTGGGTTTCCTTTGTTAGGCCTTAAATCCAAAATAGGCCTTTGTGTTGGAGGAGCCATTAAATTTATGAAACAATCTCCAAACTTAATTTCTAATTGTTATAATTTTATAATTTTATAATATATTAATTGATAAGATCTATCATCTAAATTATTTAGTTTAAATGGAAGTTTAAATTTAGGGGATTATTGTATTTTTAGAAAAATAAAATTCTCATCAAACGATAAGAAAAAGACTATAATTGTTAGGTCAGAAAATTGGACTATAAAAATTGAATGAAAAGTTATATCAAGAAGAAAACCCCAAATTGTATTGATTCAAATGAGATGCAATGTAAATAATCATTAATGATTTGTGACTATTTAGTTCATCTATGCGGTGACTATTTATATTCTACAAGAAAATACAAAGTTATTATACTATGCACTAGGAACTCACACATAATATTACATCCCCTTAATTCCAAGGGGTTATAGTGAGACCAAGCATGTCTCAATTTTTTTTAAATTTTCTCTTTCAACCATATTTTTTGAGAATCTGAGATATCAACTAGTTTCTTTTTAGTTAGACAATATATCAATTTGATATTGCCATCTTTCACATAATACCAAATCAAATGGAATTTGGTGTCGATATGCTTGGTTTGGTCATGAAAATTCAAATTTCTTATCATTGATTGCAAAAGTATTGTTGATCATTAGTGGTGTTGATGAAACATGTTTTTCTTACAAATAGTTAAGAATCCTTTTTAATTATGATATTTCTCTACATGTCCTATAAGATTTTTTTATTTTTATTTTTGTTAACTCAGAGGTATCCCCTCGATTCAACTCAACAACCCAACCTGCCTTGCCTTGGGCTTACAAACTACCAAGTTGGGGCTAGGAAGGAGCGAGCTGAGGTGAGACTAATCCTCTGGGGATGCGCACAACCACTCACAAGCCACATGCATCAGGTGAGGTCAGACCTCGTACTTGAACCCAAGACCTCGAGGAGCAAACCTAAGACTTAAGCCTCCTCCACTATCCGTGAGAACTTTCAGGCCAAGCCCATGTCTTATAAGCTTTCATATATTATAATTTTTCTAAAGAAAGATAAATGATGTCTATTGATCCTAATTTCAAGAAACTTGAAGTAGATTTCTCATCTTCAAAATCACCTACATACACTGGTACATTTTGACCCATTTTTCGATGAGTGTCCGTCAAAATTTCGACGACCATTCGTCGCTATTATTGCATTAGAATTTTGACATTTGAAATGTCAAAATTCTGACCTAACATCTGGTAATTTCGACGGACGCTCATCAAAAAATGGGTCAAAATGTACCAGTGATAGTCTCAATTTGAATATCCAACTAGTTTGAAATCTATTTCCTTGGATTATTTTATGCCAGCATTTTAAGTCCCCTTCAAAGATCAAAGATCTCTCTTTGTTGCTACCTAGCATCTTTCTCTTAATTGTGCATGGATCTAGAGAGAGCACTAGCATCAAATAAAGTGGTTGGTCTAGTTTGATTATGTAGACTGAAGTTTCAATGAGTTCATAATTATTTACATCTTCAAAAATTTTAGTATTATTTGATGTCAATTGCATATTTCAATTCATGGGCATTGTAATGTCCTTTTTCAATAAATGTTGAAAAATAATTAAATAGATACAATTAAATCATGAAAAAAAGATGACTATTTTTAATTATTTAAAAAGAATATTTTTAAATTTGTGGGAAAATAAAAATTAAAGGATTTTCCCTGAAATAAAGTTATAAAGAAAGAAGTTGAGGAAAGGAAAAAAAACATTTTGAAGATTTAAAGAGTTTCTTTGTCTGAGATTGGTGCTTTTGGCCAAATTCCTACCAATGAGACATAAACCCCCAATGATTTTCTGATAGAAAAATATTTGAAAGGTTGAAGCTGAGGATGAAAACCCTCTGCCTTCAACAGAGTGGTTACATCAAGGATCAATAGTAAGCTAGTGATTTCGAAAATGAAAAAAAGGTAATTTCATTTGCTAATAAATTCATTTAGAATTCACTAGTGCACAAAAAGATTTTGATGATTTACATATTGTAATTGCATATTTCAATTTGGATTTTTTTTATTTTTTTTATGAATAGGAATTAATCTATATTAAATCAAAGATTAAAATACATATTCACAAAAAAAAAGGTGGGTGGTAAGAAGGCACACCCTGAGAGTCATATGGGAAATGCCCAGAAAAGCCAAAATAAAACAACCAATCACATGGGCCTAGCCTAGAAGTTCATGATTACAAACATAACATAAAAAGGCCATTAAGTGGCCAAAGTAGTGCCAGTAGAGCCAGGAGGGTCTCTGTCATCCAATTTCTTCCCCCATACATCAACAGGGTTTGGAGTAATGTCAGGAGGACCCCAACCATCATCAACTTCTTTATCTTTATCTTTATCTTCCTCGCACCAAGGCGAGATTGCAAGCACAAGTTGTGGAAATTTTTTACCATAGTCTGGCCAACTAGAGCCATAGGCAAGAGTTTCATCAGAGGGCCACTCAGAACCACCACCGCTGCTCCCTAAAGCACCACTAGAGGGCCACCTTTGGCTAGCCCAAGGTGGAGGAGAGTGGGTCCGCCAAGGAGGGTGAGATCCCTGCTGAAGAGGAGGCTGAGAGTGAGGGCATACAAAACCACTCCGCTACCGGCCCCGAGAGGGCGACCGACTGTGGGAGGAGGTGGGCGAAGCAGATGCCTGAGCAATAGTACATGAGGCATTGCCCCAGTGGTCCAAAAGAACTTGTAGGTGAGCAACTTCAAGTGCAACTTTGTTCACCTGCACCTGAATCTGTAAGAGCACATTAGAACAAATAATAGCTTTAGAATATAAAGAAACATTTTTATCCATTTGAGTATGAGTGAATATGTAGGCATTTCTGTCTTTCTAGATATTGAAAAGGATTTCCACCCTGAAAGTGTGCCAAAGCTAGGTATACTTAGTAGGAAGTTTGGGCGAGTCTCCCAATAGAACCATATGCTAGGAGAAGGGATCTTGTCAAAAAGGCCGAAAGAAGTCATGAATCCAAGTCCAAAATTGTTGGGATCTAGGACAAAACCAAAAGAGATTCTTAAAGGAATCAGCTTGCCCACAAAAAGGGAAACATGGGTCCTGAACCCCCAAGTGAACAAGCCGAGAACCCACAGGCAAGCCTTGGAAAATAATACACCAAGCAAAGTGGGAAAGTTTTGGCTCAACACTTGCAGACCAAGTGGAAAAAAATATTTTACGCCAGACATGAGTAGGTGATTGAAGAAGCCACCTCTGGTTCAGACCATGAATCATAGGAAAATGTGGTGAGAGCCACCTATAACCAAGCCTAGGCTTGTAATTCCTGAAAGGGGTGTCTGGGTACCACTTCTAGTCCTTCCACCAGGGCTTGGACCCAAAAATTCCCATCTTATGAAGTATTTATGTAGGAATAGCATTTACCAAACCATCATAAGTTGCACGGTCTTGGTTTTGAAGTTTATACAAGGCATGAAAATCCTCCCATGGAAAAATACGCATTGTGGGTCTGCGAAATATCTGTTGTGAAGTCTGACTACCTTTCTTATGAAATCTAAGCACCTTAAGCCAAGGTGATTTAGCTAAAGGCTAACCATTGCTAGCAAAAAGAGAAGACCACCAAACATTCTGCTAGTTGAGCAAAAGCCCATCATGAAAACCAGAACCAACCCAGCGGAGACAGGGTTTAACTACCTCCTTGGTTCTCCAAATGCTTTTAGCAACAAAACTCCCCACAATTTGAACTGGTTCCTCCATGACTAGAAGGGTTTGAAAGCCAATCCCCTTCCAGGAAGGTCTATGTGTAGGAAAGCCTGATTGAATACAATGCCTAAGGAGAATTTTCCAGGCCTCATCTTCCGTAAGGGCCCAGAGAATCCACTTCACACACAAGGTAGTGTCTTGTCGTTGAGTGGAGAGTAGCCCAAGACCGCCAGAGTCTCTGGGAAGACAAAAAAAATCCCAGGCAACATGGTGAAACCCTCTATGAGATTCAACAAAGGCCCAAAGGAAGTACCAGAGCAACTTTTCAAGTTTTTCATAGGCGGCTTTAGAGGGGGCCCCCAACAGGAGGAATAATAAACACGAGTGGCCGCAAGAACTTTATAACACACCTAAAATTTCCCTGCCAAAGAGAACGGCTTAGTAATCTAGTAAGCGAGCTTATGCTCAACTCTGGACATAATAGCTTGCCAAAGCTCGACTGGAGATGCTTGGAAGGCGAAGGGAATGCCCAAGATTCAGAAAATTTCTCCTGGCCCAATCCACTTCCAACTATATTGCTAAAACTAGGGTGAAGTGGGAAAAATAGACTGTTTGTAGCACAAATTTTTATGCCATTACATGACAGAACTGGAAACAAGGCAAAAAACATTGAGACACTCTAGGGCTACTTTGATATTATCTTCATCCTCAAGAAGAGTGAGGAAAGAGTCATCAATAAAATGGCCATTAACTAGCTGGGCCTGAGAGTTAGGGAGTGAAATTCCCTTGACACATTGTTGAGAAACTATGTTGGCCAAAAGGTAGCCAAACCCTTTAGTGGCGAGCACGTACAAAGAAGGGGCAAGCGGGTAGCCTTGCCAGATGGAACGAAAGAGCCCAAAGGCAGAGGATTGGCATCCATTAATGGTGATACAAGAAGAAGCATTTGCAAAGAGCATGCTAATAGTCTGAATGAAGTTGGGACCAAACCCCAAAGCTTGCAGCATCGCAAGAATAAAAGGCCATTCAATGCGGTCATAGGCTTTAGCAAAATCAATTTTGAGAAAAATAGCCTTCTGGTTTGATTGTCTGGCCCACTCCATACCTTCCCACACAACAATAATATTATCCAGAATGAACATGGATTTGATGAATCCTATTTGCTCTGAGCGCACAATCTGGGGTAAAAGATGGCGGATTTTCAAAGTCAAAGCTTTGGCAATGATTTTGTAGGAGACATTGAGAAGCGTAATGGGCCTCCAGTTGCAAATATCCTCAGGATCTCCATACTTAGGTATGAATTTAATATTTTCTTTGTTTATTAAATTACCCAGAGAATTAGCATGAAATGTTTCTAAGTAAACATGATACAGATCTTACCCAACACAATCCCAAAGGGCCTTATAAAACTCACAAGGAAACCCATTGATCCCTAGGGCTTTTCATCAGCCATGGAATGAACTGCTTCCTTGAGATCATCCAGCGTTAACAATTGATCACAAAAATTTCTCTAGGCTGAGGAGAGCCTATTTGGCACAACAACAAGGCAATCTTGGAGGGCTTGCTGTCGCACAGGCATGGATTCCTGTGCAGTGAAAACCTTCTCATAATGGCACACAAAGGCCTGGAGAATGTCAGGAAGCTCAGAGAGCACCTAGATTCCATCTTTAATTTTTTTTATGCCTGGGGATGAGTGTTTGGCATGCATGGCCAAAAAAACTCTTTAGAGGCACAGCCGCCAACTTTGAGTCAGTGCAACCTAACTTTAATTTGAGTCCCTTTGGCAGCATAATTGTCTACAACTTGCTTTTTGTGCCTTAATTCCACCACCTTGACTTGTAATGATAGGGAAAATGGGTTTTCTGCCAAAGCCTCGGTAGCTGAACATAGATCAGAGGTGGTGGCCTCATAAGACCGCTAGTGAAAGATAGCCAGTTGGCGCCCATAAATGTGCAGAAATCAAGTTGTGAGAGTGATAGCATCATTCCACCATGTAATCAAGCCTGTATGATGAGCTGGCCTGCACTCCAAATTCCAGACTCTATGAATGTGGGCCAAAGTAGGCTTATGGCAAAGCAAAGAAGTATTAAAAAATAATTGAGTTTTACACGTGTGAGGCTGTTTTGTCTCCCATTCAATGCAAAAAGAAATGGGGAAGTGGTCAGATAGAGTCACATCCACTAACAACTTAACCAATAGAGAAGAACTGTCAAAAGAGAAAAAATATTGAGCCGAGATCATGGCATGATCAAGGCGTTTAAATATTCTGTCAGAATTGGCCCTGAAATTACACCAAGTGTGCTAGAGAGAATGAGAATGGAAGAGACTAATATTGGGATAAAAAGCCCCAATTTATTGCGCATGTAAAATCATGCCTCCTGTTCGCCAGCTGCCCATCTTAATGGAAAGGTGCCATCTTTGTCATACACCATCTCAACCATATTGAAATCCCCACATAATAACCAAGTAGCAACTGGAAAAGAATCAACAATCTAGTGCCAAAGAAAATAGTGCTCCACAACATCATTAGAAGCATAAACATTAATAATCCCAAAGGAATGATTATCAATGTTGAGAAGGATCCATACAAGCCGATGAGTAGGATCAGAACCATGGTTGAACACACAAGCATGCCACTGTGGGGACAAAAGGGTGACAACTCTACCACGCCCAACCTCATGAGTAGTGCAAAACATTTTACTGGCTGACCAAATAGAATGGCAAGCCAAAGCAAGAAAGAATCCATAATTTTAACCTCTTAGAGACAAAGCACTTCAATACCAGAATATTTTCGTAAAGTATCCCTAACAAAATACTTTCTGGAGAGGTCTGTCAGACCTCAAATGTTTTATGAGAGGAAATTCATAAATGAAACTCCTCCATATTGTCAGAGTCTGGTTCCTCTTCATTCAGGGAAGAGAAACGATTCTATAAAAACTCTGGCGAAACTCACCCAATCTGAATAGGAGAGGAAAACCTCCACTTTTCTTGCACATATTCACTTGTTTCATGCAGTGGAGAAGGACTGTGAGACCTCCTTTGAGCTCCCGACACAGGAGGAGAAATGTTTGGTTGTGCAATCATAACGACAATAGGCTGAGGCGCTGCCTTTGTCCTAGGTTGCACTGAGACATTATCAGCTCCGACAGGAGCTTCCATCCCCTTCACTAAAGGGTTTGAAACTACCTTTGATGATTCAGAGGCTTTAGAGGCCGACCTAGAACTAGTGGACTTATTTTTTCAGCTTGCAACCGTGGTTAATTTTTCATCAAGTTTGGTAGCAAAAGTCTCCACCTGATGAGGCTTTTCAGTATCTCGTGGCGAAGAAGGTGTACGAGGCACTGCCATAGGGTAGTCCTTAATCTTGTGGTTTGCAGATTGACACCTATAACACATGTTGGGAAGATTAAAATAAGTGATCTTCTGGGTATATCAGAGAGCTCCAATTTGAATATCAATGGATTCTTTCAAATCCTTAGAGAGGTCTACTTC
>VDFB02005320.1:0-35985 GCA_007258455.2 Sequoia sempervirens
CCAACCTCAATTCACTTCGTTTGTTTCACTAAATCATGATAAATCCACCAAGGGCAAGCAATCGAGTAGATACACGTGAGAAGTGATAACTCAGATTCGTATTTGGATGGCTAATCCATCAATCGCACAAAACCCTAGTTTTAAACACAGATCTTCAAGCACGCCAAACCTAGACTCAGGACACGCCCTAGACATCATAAAACCATTCATACTCATTAATCAAGGCAAGGGCACTGTGTACATACCATCGATGAAGAACAATTCAAGAGGGCAGTGACTGGCATGATATCCAAACCTCCAACAAATGCAAAGACACTAGGAAATGCAATCAAATCCATCAATTCAAAGCTCGAACACCACTAAGAGGTTAAGCTCTTATAGATTCAAAGCAATAAAAATGACATAAATCCTCAGCACAAACTCCCCTAAGAGATCAATAAACACGAGTTGTAGAGTTCGTATGAGAACATAAATGCAATGACAAGACAACAAGCTCAGGGATCTGAGGTTGGGAAGGAATTCAGAAATCTGAAGGCCTGGCAGAATTTTGGGAAATTCAAGGAAGAAAAAATTCCCCGAGGATCTAAAATCTCTGAAAATAGTGTAGAACTAGCCTCCGTTGGGTTTCCAAGCCATTCGGGGAATTCCGAGGAGAGGGAATTTTCCCAAAAACAAAGAAAAACCCAAATTACCTCAAAGACTTAGGATTTTCAAAATGTTTCCTCAAGAGGGACATTTGCACAAGCAAGATAATCATTCACGCACATGCCAAAGCAACCAAATCCAAGGGCCAAGACACCAAAAACTAAAGCAAAAGAGGGTCCCTTTACTTTGTGTAGTAAAACTACACAACACATCCCTTCAAAACTAAATTATGCTAAACCTAGATTAAATCCTACAGTATCACATAAATATTGCAATCTTCTGAGGAATGAACAAATTTTCAAATCATGAGCATTCACACACATCAACCTTAGTGATTGAAATGAACAAACACTCACAATTGAACTCAACACAAGATATTCAAGCTCAGGCTAACTTTGCACAACAACTTACAATTAGCAAGCCGCTAAAATCATGGACTAAGAGTTGCTCAAACACTTCAACTATCAAACCACTAACACCATTGCATCAAATTTAACTCTAAAATCTAACATGCAACTAATAACTTCTAAGCAATCTTAAAGATGTGGAATAACTAGAACCATGCAAAGTGGAACAACACAAGAAATATCATCAAAATACAATGTCTTCACTTATATTGATTCACCCATGTCTACAACAATTCATTATTCTCAATGTTTTAGCAATTGCCCTCAGAAAATTCTAACTTCTAGCTCTACTATAGTTATTACAATGATGTCTAACTCTTCTATCAATGTCTAACCCCCAAAAATGAAGCAAGAGCCTCAATTTGTAGCCCAAGAATCCACCGGGTGACCAAAATAATGACCCACAGAGCCTAGTCATACATACATTCAAGTTTGTTATATTTAGTCATCCATGCTTGACTGGCCTCAAAAGTTTTTGAATAAAGTTGAAATTAAAATAGTTAGTGGGGCCCCCAGGCAACTTTAAAATCCTCAAACATGCTCCATTCGTGGTTTGTAACTGAAATTTGCCACTCCTTACATTACTGACGGGAATCCTACATGGCAACAACCTGGCTAACTTCTCCTTCCTTGTCAACTTCCAATTTATTGGTCAATTCTTTAAAATTTTCCAAGATTTCCTTCACATCTGTTGGGTCTGGCACTAGAATAAATTTAATTTTTATTTTATGACGCTTAAATTCCTCCAAGTATTGTGGCATCACCTTATTCCACTCAATTTGCAATTTGTGGTATTTATCCAACTTGGAAATATAGATGGTCGCATCTTCCAAGTGCTCTTTTGCTATTGGAGAATTATCTGAAGGGGATATACCTCATGCCACCAAGCCTGTAACCTGTTAATATTCAAATTCTTCTAGCCAAATTTCCTACTCCCAATCATTATTTCCAGGAAACTAACACAACTATTGTAAATCTCTTTCATTTTCCCTTGCAACTTCATGATTTTCTTCAGGACTTTATTAAGGATTTATTTCTTGTAATTCCATACTTCAATCCACTCCTTCACTTTTCCAATTTCATATTGGGAGAAGACATCTGACTTAAACAACTGGTCTTTAGGCATTTGCAGAATTTTCTTTAATTCTTCAACAATAGATTTCATCAACCTTTTTGCAATCCACAACAAACTGTGAAGTATGTTCCAAAAAATCAGAAGCATTGGTGTGCACCTGAAGAATTTGTTCCATTACTCCATCTCCTCTCTTACTGACATCTTGAAGCCACACTTGAGTATTATGAACAGATTTCTTTAGTCTTTCAATTTTAGAAACTACCTCCTCAGGCAACAATCCCTCTGGAATTATATTTTCACCTCCAACAGCCTGTAATGGCTTCATCAAATGTTGAACATACCTGTAGACAATATTTAGTTGTTTCTTGAGCTTTTCTTTCTCTATAGTTTTATTTTCCATCTTCTCAAGATTGCTTGAGAAGTCTCTTGGAATTCCTCCTTTTCCTGCTCTCTAGTAGTTGGCCCCAAATTGATAGTTTTTACTCTATAATTAGATGGCCTGATTTCATCCTTGAATTTATCAGCTGGAGGTACAACCACATGAACAACTCTGTTGTTGAATTCATCTCATGCAATCTTTGAAATCATTCTTGCTCTTTTTCTTTGCTTGGTTTGACCCCACTGTTCCAACAATTTATCCCAACTTGGAGCTTCCTCTTGCACAATTATGGGTTTCTTACTTGTCCTCTTCTCAAGCCATTATGGAACTATTGATTGCTCTGCATTCAACTCCATAGAAGGTAACTCCTATTCACCTCTATTCTACTATGGGCTGTCAACTATTTCCTCAAATTCAAGTTGATTCTCATTCTCATTGATGACTTCCTTTTCTAGAGGCTTGGATTGGTGCTCTTGAATTACTTGGGATCCAACATTCTTATGCAGTGTACCCAAGTCAAATTTTCCTAACTCTTGCAACATTTGTTTCCACTCTTCATTAGTAGGAGTAGAAACTTCATCATCCTCTACTTCATGTTGTTCAGGGTCATTGGATATATTTCCCTCTTCTTGAACAACTTCTTCTAATGTTTGTACATTTTGAGGAGGAGAATCAATCCCTGTATTCACTTCTTCCTCTCGATTGTCAATAGTAGGCATCTCTTCATCTTGCACATTCTCTCCTACTTCTTTTTCTTCCTCTACCTGAGATGTTTTATGCTCGGGAGGACTTTTCCTTACATATACTTGGGATTTTTCCCCATGACTGTCTATCTCCATAGCCTCAATTGAATAAGGAGCATCAAATTTTGCATCGCCCTTTTTAGCCTTTGTTGCCTTTTTTCTTTCTATAATCAATCTCCTTTTCCTCACTGGTTGAGATGTCTCACTTCCTGTAGCAATAGTGTTCACTTGAGGAGTCTTCTCAGCCTTGGGAGATGGCTTCTCCCCTTGTTTTACCTATGTCTAAATTTTAGTTCTCCTCTTTATTGTCACTAGTTTGTTACCTTCTTATCCTTCACCACCTTGAGACTCAAAGACATCATCCTTTTCCCCTTCTATTCCTTCTTCAGAATGGGACTCCATGTCTCCCATCAAATCATATGTGAATTTGGTGTCATCAGCCTCCAATTCTTGCACCTTTTTCCTTACCCATTTCCTCGAGTACTCCTTGACTGGCTCAGTTATCCGGTCAAGATCCATTGCTTCTTATTCAAACCAGTTTATATGTGGAAAAGGCTTGTTTCTGTAAGGTTCATAATCATGTTGTTGCACCAGGTTCACCTCCTCATCTTTCACTTGGTCAGGAACTTCCACTATCATGTATAACCTTATCATTTTGAGAGGCATCTGGGAGAACCTTCTTCTAAGAACATCAAAGTCATCCCTACAGTTTTCCCAGTAGTCCTCAATATGGTCCACATGCCAGAATGTCCTATTAGCCAACTTCACAACTCTACCATATGGGTCAAAATGATTTATGTTTGTGTGAGAGTAAAGCTCAAACTGTGCCATCTCCTTTTCAAAATGTTAGGCACTTTGGATGGAAGTACATGATTCCAACGTCTCAATCCTCAATGGAAACTCTACTCCTAACCCATTCTTTTTCAGATCCAGCTGTAGAATTTCCTCAAAGGATGTCATTTTCCTCATTAACTCTAGCATTAGAAGTTTATTGGTTGGGTATCTCAGTAGCCTGAGTGGAATAGAAGGATATCCTTGCACCCAGATGTATGTAAATTTTGGAAATTGTGTGAACCATTTCCCATATTGTTTGATTAAGTCCATGGTATTTGTGGTTATTCTAACATGAAGGGAATTCTAGAACAATCTTGGAATAAACACAAAGAAGGCATTGTTTTCCCTTCTATAATTGGATGTCTTGTACTACAACTGGGGATATATATCCCAAATTCTATCTTTTCCCACTGTTCCCTTGCAACTCAAGCCCTTGTATCTGGTTTTACTCACCAACATATACACCAAATATGATGTCATGGTAAATTTATCCATTTCCTGCACACTCCTCAATTGAGCATCCAGGTTGTTTCTTATGATCCTCGCCCAATGGTAATGCTTATTAGCCACAATTTGTGTGATGGGGAAGAACATCCAAGACTGGAAGATGTGAGTTTGTTCAACTCCCATTACCCTGCCCAAGAGGGTTATTATGTCATGGTACTCCATCTTGAAATCACTCTGATGTAATTACTTGGGCAACTTGGAATAATGAGGCTTTGGCTTTAGTATCCAGGAATTGTTCATGATCTCCAAAGCCTTGTTAGGATCTTCATCATAAAACTTGGTTACTTCACCTATGTTTATCTCCTCAATCAAATGGTGATGTGAAGCAATATTGAAAACTTCTACAATGGATTCTTTTGTGAGATTATCCATAACTCTCCCTTGTGGCCCTACTATGATCCTTGTTCTAGAGTCATAATGTTTTGTACATTCTAGAACCAACTCCGAGCATAGCTGTGTCAAAGGGAATATTGTTGTCTGTGCCAGACCAGTATGAGTGATTACTTGTGCTAGCTGAGTTAGTGTATTGACATACATTCTCTGATGGAAATCATCATCCACATGTCCAATATTTGTGTCTCCAATCTTGGCCCAAGCTGAAGCAATCTTAGATTCAGGCCATATGCCTTTAAAATCATATTTCATTCTTTCAGCCCTCTTCTTGACTTCTTCTTGTCAGGACTCAATTCACCTTGCATCTACAAAATAAACAATTACCTAGATGCAAATGATAATATAACATCATAATATTTATTAGTACAAGTTGAACAACCCTACTTGATGCAAATCAATGATACCACTATGAACTCCCAATAATAACACAAGAGGAATAACCTACTTCATCACCCAATTGAAAGATGTGTGAATGAACCAATGTACCAACCAATTAATACCAAAGGGGTGAATGCCATATACATAAGAATCTATTTGCAATGAATTCACAATTGAAGTGCAAATACACACATTTATAATGTCATTTAATCAAGGTGTTAACATCAATTCATTAGCAATGCATGGAAAATAACTCATTCAAAGGATGGGATGACTCAATTTCACAGGACATGCATTCAAGTTAACCAACCCCATGAAACTTATCATTCAAAATCCATGTACAATCCATCATTGCTCATTTTGGAGTCAAAGAGGAAATCAAAGTGGGGGTTAGCTAATCCGAGCAGGCTCAGATTTACCAGCCAGATTAAGTCTCGACTAATCCGAGCTAGCTTGGATTAGTCGAACTTCATATAAATATTGTGTACATTTTAACTTTGGATCTTCATAAGATGAAATTTTTTAATGCCTTAAGGAATTTGGAGTGAACTCGTACATTGGGCATTTGACATTCGAAAGGATGGGTCAAAATTTTCCTAAGTGTCGACTTGGTTTGATGCGAGATAGTGAAATCATGAATTGGTGGAAAGTTCGGCTAATCTGAGAGGGCTCAAATTATCTAGGAAGATTAGAGATCGGCTAATCCAAGCTACCTCAGATCAACTAAAATCATCTTCAATGCTAAAATTTTTCTAAGTGTTGTCTTTGTTTTGGACGATCACACAAAAGGGAAAGGTCATCCTTGGGGTCTTTGTTTATTTATCACTTCACACCAATCATTTTAAAGATTCTTGACATTGTTTCACCATTTGAATCCAACATGCCAAGCTAGGGCACGCAAGATTAGGGTTTGTGAATTATTGTTTCGAGACCGATCAAGGCTAGCAATACCAGGGCACACAAACACAAATTCCTCCAAGACTTCAACATCAAAAGCAAGAAAGACACGCAAGGATAAACCCTAAGATTTTGATGACTTCCATTCGCCCAGATGCAAACAAATTAGAACCCATTCTTTAATTCATGAAAATGGACCCAAGGGCACAAAATGACCAAAAGAACATCAATTTAAACCAAAACCCCAAACTTTAATCAATGATTAATCACACAGGATCACCAATAAAGCACAAAACAAAACAAAATCCAATCAAAAATATCCCAAAACATACCTTAAATGGATGTGCAATATGAAGAATGTGATGGCGAGCAGATAAGAAACCTTCAAAAACCCCAGAATGATCCCCAAGAGCATACAAATTGAAAGCAATAGCTCGATTTGAGGGAAAGATGGAGGAAAATTCTCTCATTCTGTCAGTGGTGAAATTCAAAATGGGAAATGACAAATAAATTAGCCTTTTATTTCCAAAAACAACTCATTAAAATGTGCCATTAATGCCTGGTTGTACGGTTTAGTAACTTCAGTGATTTGACAAGGGATAGAATTTGGCTAATCCAAGGGACCTTGGATTAGCTTGCCAAATTAAGGTTTGACTAATCGGAGGTACCTTAGATTAACCGAACTTGGCCATAACTTAGCCAATTTTGCCCCAAAATTAGAATTTTCAAGCATGGAGCCAATTCCCAAGAGCGAAGGCATCATTCAAGTGTTGCAAAAGTCATCAAAATGAAGACTGAGTGTGAAGCACAAGGGTGAAAGGAGACCAAAGCCAAAAGACCCATCCCTTAAGGGGGAAAACTTAGGACCCTACAACAAACACACGAAGAAAGCAAAGCAGGAAAAGAGGGTCCATGCCTTTAGCGGGGCGTGTGTGCAAAACTTGCACAACAAATGTCAACAAACTCCATACTATTGACATCAATGACAACACCTACAACATAATTGTAAGACTCCTCTATAATTCACCCACACACCCTAACATATTTTATAATCATTTTGATCCCAAGACATGAAGAAGGAAAGATATGGATCTTGGAAACAATACCCTAAAATTCAACTAAGGTATTTTGCAAGAAAGCATTCAATATTTGATTGGGAAAATATTTTTGAGTTTAAAAAAAATGAGATATATTATTATGGTGGTACATCACATCATCTTGCAAGTCCACATAGAACATTTTTAGGCCCCATGAACTATAAGAACTACTATCTTATTTTTTTTTGCATAGTTGCTTTGATCCCATTTGTTGTTGACACTGTCAAACAATTTTGAGTAAATGATAACCAAGAGAGGCTATTATTTATGTAGGTCTCCACTAGAAGGAGAACTATATGATACAAGCGTGCAACTTGTACTATCTCATCCACAACTTATAGAGGAGGTCCTAATAAATCGCTTATATCAAAAATTTAATTTTCCTCATGGTAATCCATCAAATTTTGATAAAGACAAGAATGTCATAGAGAATAAAAGTTTCCTAATTTCTATTGGGAAATGAATGCATTTCCAAAAGTTAATTAAATTTAATGATTTTAATTAAGGAAAATTTATACAGTCATAAAATTCATGTCATGTAATGGCATATTGATTTTCATAGGAGAAACGATAGTCTTATTCTTAGATATCACTATAAAACATAGTTTTCTAACTTGAGGATGTCAATGAAAAATAAAATGAAAGGAGGAACACATGATGCCCCCATCATATGGATGTGGATATCAAAGACCTCGTATATAATTAGGAGGAAGGAAAGAAGCCCAAAATATAAAGGTGTTACAACAAAATCATAACAAAATAAGTGGGGAATATATGATGTCCTTAGTCTAATTTGGTAACTCTAAAAGTGTGATATGTCAATGTAGAGTAAATGTGTATACTCTAAAATAATGGTATGAAAGTATATGATAAATTATCAATGGTCAAAGGATGAGGTTTAAGCATCATAGTTTAGTATATTTCATAAACATAGGTATGATAATAAATTTAGACAAGCATAATAAAATAACCATAGTAGGAATGTGGATTTTTAACATGTATTATGATAAGAAATAACAAGGAAATATGAGAAACCAAAATTATTAGGTGGGCGTCATAAAACCATGAATAAACAAAATGCTAATACACGTAAGGATTATTAATAGGGTTCTTCCTGATCTTTTTCAACACATTTGGGAGTATTGATGTAGTTATAATCACTCTTCTTGGGTGATTTATATTACTTCCAAAAATGTTTCAAGTGACCAAATGGTTAAAGAAATAAATTTAATGCTGAAATAATTGGATAGGAAATGTGTGTTTAGAAGTTGATTCTATTGGAATTTTATTTATGGTCTATTGGTTTGTTTTCTAGCACAACCTTGAAAATCCTCTAAAGGATAGCCAATCCTTATTCCTAAGAACTTCAAGATTAGTGGCCAACAAACGAGAGATGGATTTTACACTTTTCTCCCCTACACTTTACGCCCTACAAAACCTAGGAGGGTGATCATATGTGACACTGGATGCATATATTCAACCTATGGTGCAAAACAATGTAAAGCAAATAAACTTCATAGAATACAAGGATGTGTCTAGTTGTCTCCAATAATGGTACACCCCTTATTCTCATTCCACTATAGGCATGAAGTTGAGAGATAAAATAAATATAAAACTAAAGCATTAAAATATTGTATGTATTTGAATATTTTTTTGAGGATGGGAAAGGAAACTGTGCAAGACCATTTCCTACCTTGGGCTACAAAGTCACTTATTATGCACATAATAAGATAATACTATAACATAATCTTCATGACCTAAAAAATTCTACCACATTATGATAGAAAGGTCTACTTAAGCCTGTCATAAAATCATACTTAGTAATCCATCTAAAAATATAATACCTCAATTACCTATATGTAAGCCTTTACACCACTCCTTGAATGGAAAGAAAACAAACAGATAACTCAAAAAGCAAATTTGTTTGAAAAACCTCAATAACTTTGTTATTTCAATTCAAAAGATATTACATTCTAAACATGGAGACAATTTCATATTAGTGCATATTCATGTATTTGCAATCAAGTTATAGGAGTATTACAATATATAGACTTACAACATATAGACCTTTACCATTGGCATTCAACAATTATAGTACATGACCTCTTTCATGGCCAAAACATAAAGCTAAGAGCCTTCCCTAAAATCAAAACCCTAAAGAATGAGATAGGAATTACATCTTAAAGAAGAGAACTCTTAGATCAAATTTCTATCTAACAACTGTCACCAGTTGAACCTTAAGATCTACAACAAATTGTCCCTTAACACATTCTTTTCTCTCTTCTTTTTCCCTCCATTTTTGCAACTAAAATATTTTGCATCCTCTTCCATTTGCAAATCATGTGCAACATTTTTCCCTACTTGTAAAAACATGTTTACCAACTTCATTTTCACCTAATAAGTGAAAATTTTCACTTTTGCGTAAAAGCCCACTTACGGGTAGTTAAAACTTGATGTGTACCCTGCACTTTAACCTATGGAGCTTTCATTTTAATCTACATTTAGAGTTTGAAATTTTGTTAAACAATTGGTTGGTTATCCTTTACTTGTGCATTCTTTCTATCTGCAACCATCTCACTCCCATGATGACTTGTTTTACCTTAAAAATCCAAGCATTCCACTTGCACAAAAACATACCATAACTATATATTTAATCTCACTTTTCCCTCAAGTTTTCTTGGTAGATCAAGTGTAGGCCATTTTCAATGTATATAGAGCATTTTCAACATTCTTGATGCTTCCAAAGTGATCATAACATTTTTTATTTTTCTCCCATGGCACAAGAAATATCTAGAGCTAATTCTGAAAGGTGAAAAACTCCAATTGCATCCTGCAGGTCGTGAGAATGAGATATTGGGTGTTTTTTACCTCACCGGAAACCAAAGAGTGCATAAAAAATCACCAATATTTCCTCCCAGGCAATATAAATGGTTAAGGCACCTTTTTGGAAGTGAAAAAACATGGTTTGCAACTCAAAAATAGCATTAAAAATCTTCCCCAAACCAAAAACAACATGATTACATTCATTTTCAACTCCATCCACAATAAAATTTCTCCTTCCCATTGTGAAAAATGTATTGCAATGTTTAATAAAATGTTTTTAAACACTTTATTTTCACGCACAGACTCCCCTCTTTTCCCTGCTTCCCTGCCAGGTTCTCTACCATGAGCAATTCCTCCAATGGGCTAGCGGGAAAAACATATTGCAAAAAATAAAACATGTGACAAATTTAATAAGGAATTGGAAGATTTAACAAGGTTTGAAGTATTTAAAAACTTTAGAATCCTCCCATAAACTCCTCCTAGCTCCCCCGCTAGCTTCAGTTGTTGTCAGCCTTCATTGTCGCGAGCTGGCAGGGAAGGAAAAGTTTATAAAACATTGTAAAGTTTTAATGAATCATTGGCACCGTTGATATTGTCTTCATGAAGTATTTAAAACATTGAACTCCTCCATTCCCACTTCAAACTCGATAGGGGATGGGATTGTCGTACAGTCATGCTACCGTGAGCTATTGTGTCTCAGCCAATAAGGAGCAAGAATTAAACTTGTTTTGATCAAAAACATTTGAAACTGTATTTCATATTTTCCCTAAATGCTTTTTTCACCTTTACACAATATTTAAAATATTCACAATATTTTAAATACTAACAATTGAAACATTAGGAAGATTTGCAAATTTTAATTTCACTTGTAGGCTAAACAGAGAAATTTCATTGCATGCAAAAAAAGACCCCTGGAGCTATGATTTTTTGAGAATGGCCATAATCAATTATTTAAAATATGGTTTTTATATCCAATCATGCCCAGCCATCAAAATTTAGGTACTTTCTTTGTAAACTAGCCCTCTAGATGTGTTCGCCACAACCAAAATACATTAAAAGAATGTATCATATGCACTCCATTTTTTATGAAAATAGAGCTAGACATGTTTTAGACAAAAAAAAGAAACAGGTTAGCTTTAGAATTGTGAAATTTACAACTTTCTATAACACCAATTTTAGCCCGTTGTGGTTAGAAAATGATTAAATAGCCCATCAAAACTCACCTTGGGGGCACAAAACTGAGCAAGTGCACTACCATATGTGCCAAGTAACACTTTGCCATACGTAATTGCAAGATGAGATATGAGTTGCAAAATATTAATCGACAAAGAGGGCCTCCAGGGCAGATTTAGCAGGATGCAAACCTAGCCTCTGTTGTCAAACTAAAAGGACATAGGGGCTTCAAATTTGTAAAATTTGAAGACCTGCTATTAGTGGCTCATGTTTGTGGATGCATGCCTCTTATGGGCATGGGATCTCTAGGGAGTAGACCAAGTTCCAAATCCATTAGGCAGATCTACAACTTCTCCTCAATTAAACTTTTCAAACCTCATTTGATAGCCCCAGACCATCAAATGAAAAGAAGAACCAATGTTTTCCTCTATTAAACACATTGTTCTTTGTTGTCTGCACTAGGCCAAGTTTGAAAACATTGCCATTGAATATCTGAAAACCAATATCATCACTGGTATGCTTAACCACATCACTGTGCTTTCCAATGCCTCCATTAACTCTGTCAATCTGACATTGGCAATCAGACACCAACTAAAATCCACCAACATCTGGCATGCATATATCACACCCTTTAAATGGAGAAAACTTACAATTGATGTGATGCCCTTCATTAACAAGATTATTGTCACATACAATCACTTTCTTTCCAACTTGGACCGGAAAGTGGAAAAATTCAATGTGCTTGAAAAGAGTCAGTGTGAGATTTCTCCTCATCATTCATCTACACATCAAATCTGAAACCCTCATAATGATAAGGCTCGATAAAGATATCATGCCTTAAACAAAGTATGCAATCCTCTTGTGTAGTAAATAAATAATGTTCACATATGTGTGTCTCCTTCAACTGAATTCCATCACAAGCAATATTATCTCCATCCAAACAACACAACTTAGTCACATTATTATATGCCTCAAGATTTTGAAAGCAATATTTATCAACACCCATAATACTGTTATCTTCATTCAAATCATGGCATTCAAAAGAAATGTTAGCATCCCATACACAAACAATGTTTTCCATCTCAAGTTCAAAGATAAGGTTATCGACATTCTTCATATTATCACACAATAAATCTCCAAATGCAAGATCAAATGACTCAAAATTTACTTATGCATCAAAGCTCTCACAGTGAGTGTTCAAAACACATTCATTGTTGCAAGAAGTATCACACTCAACATTACCTCCTGTAACATCAACATGAATATCTAAAGCATACTGCCAATGAGGAAACTATGAGTTGCACATTCATAAAAAAGGTCCTCGTATGCATCTATGTGATAAACACAATCACATTCTTCAGGTGAAAATTCATCATAAAGAGCTTCATCAACTGTACCAATATTTTTCTTTAAATTTCCACTTTCTTGTACAGCTATATCTATGTTTTCCTCATGCAAATAATTAGTGATAGCTTGAAAGTCAGAAAATAAGATAGAAGATGGTAAGAGATCAAACAAGAAAGGAATTCCTTGTTCACCACTTACATAACCCACACATGCATGCTCTTCACAATCAACTTCTTGAACTAATTCATCCAATAAATCTCTTGCACATATATCTTCTTCTTTGTCCATATTGTTGCAATAATCAACAGGGTCATATTCTTCATTGTCAAATTGAAAACCATAATTTGTTTCTTCTTTGCAGCTTCTCATGGATGATCTCTCCAACTGAAATTCATTGCACACTTTTTCATTTGCATCTAATAAACTGTCATTTTTAAGAGTATTCCAAAAATCAACACTCTTTTGTCTCATCATCATGAAGACTTGCATCAATGCTACACTCAACACTCATAGAATTGGTATGACCAAGTGCACCATAGCACTACTAATCACATATCCCCTCTTCAAAAAGTATGTTCAATTCACATCCCTCATCATGCTCTTGTCTAAGAGAATTAAGAGCCCTATTGTTCTTCACAACATCATACCCATTGCTTGAAGAGAGGATATTCAACTCACCTTGGTTTTTGACATCTAACCTTTCCATACAAGGTTCTGAAAATCTAATATCATCAGCATAATTTGAATTGAGAAGATCATTCAAGAAATAATCAGCACTATCATAGATTTTCATAATATCATCATACAATTGTGAGCTTTGAAAAATATTTTTATCATCTTTATTGAAACACTTTTCACTTAGGGAGATCAATTCTAATTCCTCCTCTTGAAAGTATTCATGGTCACTAGGGATGCAAACAGAATTGTAGTGTCTTTGATCAATTCCTCATCTGGTTGCAGACTTCCATCTACAACACTAATGTTATCACCATAAAGATTTGAAACTTTAGAATCAACATACTTAGTGCAATGATCCAAAAATATATCTTCAACTTCTATTGCATTTTCAAATGAGATTAATGCATCTAACCCAAATGATTAATTATACCACCTGTTCTCCTTTTCAATAAATGAGAATGTGCTTTCAGTACCATCTGCATCATTGCAACCTTCATCTGATACAGAAAATTGGCTCTCTATTTTCGTATTTTCAAAGAAAATATGAGTGACTTCACATGTTTCATTCATCTCATCATGTCTTACACCTTGACTAATATGCATTCTTCATCTGCATACATTTTCTCCATGGGCTAATTAGAAAAAAATCTTCCCCTCTATCAAATACATCATTTTCAGCTATATTATGTTCACTCCTTTGGTCACAAAGGGAAAAAGCACCATCACTCATCATAGAGATAAAATAATTTCCCCATTTCATTTTGATGTCTTCATAAATTGAAATCCATGGGTATATACATTTAACACCCGGAGGCTTTAAATCATGTGATAGAGTACTCAAACCTAGCTCACAATTCTCACAGAATAAATCAATGCAAAATGATTCATTAGGTCTTTCTGATTCTGGCACTTCAAATAAAGATTTCATAAATCTGCTATGAAAATCATATGAGGTTTCACCCTTATACCCCTTCATATCACACAATGCATCGATAGGTGAAATGGATTCAACCTTGTTTTCAGATTGGTCTTCAAATTCTTCTTAGATATGCAGATGTCTATTGTCAAACAAGCACACATTGTCTGCTAATATTCCTTCAAACTGATCAATGAAAAGTATTCTAAACTCATGCCATGAACATATGGAATGCAGTGATAAACTAGAAAACCAATATTCAAAATCATTTTCTAAATTTCTCACAAAAAGCTTCATGATAACATCCTCCTCTTCTATTTGATATTCCTTCATCAAATCAATGAAACTTTATAAATGTTGTGATGCTAACTCTTTGAGATCTCCTCTAAACCTAGGAAAGTATTAATTCATCTTTCTTGGGACTGAGTGTGGGTAACCTTGGATGTTACTAAAATATAGAGGATTATATTTCTTTGAGGATATGAGTGTTTTAGGCATGACATCAAAGCTTATAGAGGGGGAACCAGAATAGCCATACATATTTGCAAATAAAAAATTATTCCCTCTACAACTATTTAATTCTCAATATCCCATTATCCCTTTCATGTATTGCTCATCTTCACTGAATAAGGGAACCAAAGTTTTCTAGGACTTTCAATCATGGTCTTCATACATAGACTTATTCTTCATGAAAATCAAAACTTAAAAATACCTAGATATGTTGCAGTTGTTGTAAAGTTTCCTTCCTAATTGAAAATCTTTGTAGATTTGAAACTTTCTTCACATCTTCACCAGGGTCTTTTGACAGAATCACCACCTCTCTTCATAGAGGACTAAAATTCAAACAATATGAAAATCTTTCAAAGATGAATTCAATTTTGGGTCTTCTTCAACAGCAGAGTCACATATAGCTTCTTTTAAAAAATTTGCAACAAAACCTCTTTCAGGTCTGAAAATTTAAACATTTGAACCAGATGTTCAAATTCACCAAATTTTTGACTCTTTGCTTATGAACTTGTTACTATTTCTCTCCAATGGATTCATCAATCTGTTGGTGTTTTTCCACAAGAACCTTGAAAAATCTCTAAAGGATAGCCCATCCTTATGCCTAAGAACTTCAAGATTAGTGGCCAACAAACAGGACATGGATTTTACACTTTTCTCTCCTACACTTCAGGCTCTACAAAACCTAGGAGGGTGATCTTATGTGACACTGGATGCATATTCAACCTATGGTGCAAAATAGTGTAAAGCAAAAAAACTTATACAATACAAGAAGGATGTGTATGGATGTCTACAATAATGGTACACCCCTTGTTCTCATTCCACTATAGGTATGAAGTTGAGAGACAAAATAAACATAATAATACAACATTAAAAGGTTGTATGTATTTGAATATTGTTTTTGAGGATGGGAAAAGACAACTATGCAAGACTATTTCCTACCTTGGGCTACAGAGTCACATATTATGCACATAATACCATAATACTATAACATAATTTTGATGACCTACAAACTTCTACCACATTATGATAGAAAGGTCTACTTAAGCCTATCATGAAATCATACTTAGTAATCCATCTAAAAATATAATACCTCTGTTACCTATTTGCAAGCATTTACACCACTCCTTGAATGGAAAGAAAACAAATAGATAACTCAAACAACAAATGTGTTTGAAAAACCTCAATAACTTTTTTATTTCAATTCAAAAGATATTACATTCCATACATGGAGACAATTGCATAAATGGACTTACAGTATATACAGTACATAGCCTCTTTCATGGCCAAAACATAAAGCTAAGAGCCTTCCCTGAAATTAGAACCCTAAAGAATGAGACAAAAATTACATCTTAAAGAAGAGAAGAACTCTCTGATCAAATTTCTATTTGACACCTATCACCAATTGAACCTTTAGATCTACAACAAATTGCCCCTTTACACATTATTTTCTCTCTTCTTTTTCCGTCCATTCTTGCAACTAAAATATTTTGCATCCTTTCCATTTCCAAACCTCGTGCAACCTTTTACCCTACTTGTAAAAACATGTTTACCAACATCATTTTCACCTAATAAATGAAAATTTTCACTTCTAGGTAAAATCTCACTTACAGGCAGTTAAAACTTGATGTGGACCCTACACTTTAACCTCTGGAGCTTTCATTTTAATCTACATTTAGAGTTTGGCATTTTGTCAAACAGTTGGTTGGTTATCCTTTATCTGTGTGTTCTTTCTATTTGCAACCATCTCACTCCCATGATGACTTGTTTTACCCTAAAATTCCAAGCATTCGACTTGCACAAAAACATACCATAACTATATATTTAACCTCACTTTTCCCTCAAGCTTTCTTGGTAGATCAAGTGCAGGCAGTTTTCAATGTATACAAATCATTTTTAGCATTCTTGATGCTTCCAAAGTGATCATAACATTTTTTATTATGCTCCCATGGCACAAGAAATACCCAGAGCAGATTCTAAAAGGTGAAAAACTCCAATAGCAGCCTACAGGTCGTGAGAATGAGATATGGGTGTTTTTTACCTCACCGACAACCAAAGAGTGCATAAAACATTGCCAAAATTGCCTCCTAGACAATATAAATGGTTGAGGCACCTTTCTAGAAGCGAAAACCATGGTTTGCAACTCAAAAATAGCATTAAAAATCTGCCCCAAACCAAAAAACGTGATTACATTCATTTTCAGCTCCATCCATAGTAAAATTTCTCCTCTCCATACTGAAAAACGTATTTCAATGTTTAATAAAATATTTTTAAACACTTTATTTTCACGTACAAACTCCCCTCTTCCTTTCCACGCTTCCCCATCGGCGAGCAAAACATATTGCAGCAAATAAAACATGTGACAGCTTTAATAAAGCATTGGTAGATTTAACAAGGTTTTAATGAATTATTTAAAAACTTTAAACTCCTCCCATACATTCCTCCCCACTCCCTCGTTGGCTTCAGCTACCGCCAACCTTTTGCGCGGGGTGGCAGGGAAGGAAAAGTTTATAAAACATTGTAAATTTTTAATGAATCATTGGCACTATTGATAATGTCTTCATGAAGTATTTAAAACATTGAACTCCTCCATTCTCTATGCTATGTGTCGTGTCTCAACCAATAAGGAGCAAGAATTAAACTTGCTTTAGTCAAAAACATTTGAAATTATATTTCATATTTTCCCTAAATTCCTTTTTCACCTTTGCACAATATTTAAAAACTAATAATTGAAACATTAGGAAGATTTGCAAACTTTAATTTCGCCCTATAACCCAAATGGAGAAATTTCATTGCCCGCAAACAGAGACCTTGGAGCCATGATTTTTTGTGAGCGGCCATAATCAATTATTTAAAACATAGATTTTAAATCAAATCCCACTCAGCCATCAAAATTTAGGTACTTCCTTTGTAAATTGGCACATCGGATGTGTTCTCCTTAACTGAAATACATTAAAATAATGTATCATATGGACTCCATTTTTGATGAAAATGGAGTTGGAGATTTTTTAGACAAAAATAAGAAATGGGTTGCCTTTAGAATTGTGAAATTTTCAACTTTCCAAAACACCAATTTTAGCCTGATTGCTATCAGAAAAGGATTAAATGACCCATCATAACTCACCCTAGGCACACAAAACTGAGCAGGCGCACTGCCATATGTGTCAAGAAACATTCTACCATACGGATTTGAAATATGACATCTAAGTTACAAAATATTAAATTGGCAAAGGGCTTCTCCAGGGCAAATTTAGCAGGATGCAAACCTAGCCTCTATCGTCAAACTGAAAGGACATAGGTACTTCAAATTTGCAAAATTTGAAGGTGCTATCATGGTCTACAACATCATCATTATTTTTGGAGTTGATTATTAAAGCCTATGCTAGTTGGAGGTTAGATTGAGCATGCAATATAATTTTGAAGCAAAAAATAGCAATTTGAAATACATGAGAGTAATATAATTTGAAGGGGTAGATTTATCCACGGTATTTTTTTTCCCTCATGCACATACAATTGTTCTATTTTCCAATGGTTTGTGATTATTCTCCTTCTATTAATTGAGGGACCATTTCTCTTTCATGTTTGGTTGCAAAAGAAAATGGATGTAAGGATAGAAAATGTGATAGCTAAAGGGTTGGCTCTTTGGGAGTACTCTCATGGTCATTTGAAGAGAACATAGCGATTTGTATAAGGTTTCTATAAGGTTCAAGAGAAAAGTAAACTTGGAGTTATAAATTTTAAAAATAACTGAAATGTTTCATTTGGTGATGGAATATTTATATATTGGACTTCAAATTTGTAAAATTTGAAGGTGCTATCATGGTCTACAACATCATCATTATTTTTGGAGTTGATTATTAAAGCCTATGCTAGTTGGAGGTTAGATTGAGCATGCAATATAATTTTGAAGCAAAAAATAGCAATTTGAAATACATGAGATTAATATAATTTGAAGGGTAGATTTATCCACGGTATTTTTTTTCCCCACGCACATACAATTGTTCTATTTTCCAATGGTTTGTGATTATTCTCCTTCTATTAATTGAGGGACCATTTCTCTTTCATGTTTGGTTGCAAAAGAAAATGGATGTAAGGATAGAAAATGTGATAGCTAAAGGGTTGGCTCTTTGGGAGTACTCTCATGGTCATTTGAAGAGAACATAGCGATTTGTATAAGGTTTCTATAAGGTTCAAGAGAAAAGTAAACTTGGAGTTATAAATTTTAAAAATAACTGAAATGTTTCATTTGGTGATGGAATATTTATATATTGGACTTCAAATTTGTAAAATTTGAAGGTGCTATCATGGTCTACAACATCATCATTATTTTTGGAGTTGATTATTAAAGCCTATGCTAGTTGGAGGTTAGATTGAGCATGCAATATAATTTTGAAGCAAAAAATAGCAATTTGAAATACATGAGAGTAATATAATTTCAAGGGGTAGATTTATCCACGGTATTTTTTTTCCCTCACGCACATACAATTGTTCTATTTTCCAATGGTTTGTGATTATTCTCCTTCTATTAATTGAGGGACCATTTCTCTTTCATGTTTGGTTGCAAAAGAAAATGGATGTAAGGATAGAAAATGTGATAGCTAAAGGGTTGGCTCTTTGGGAGTACTCTCATGGTCATTTGAAGAGAACATAGCGATTTGTATAAGGTTTCTATAAGGTTCAAGAGAAAAGTAAACTTGGAGTTATAAATTTTAAAAATAACTGAAATGTTTCATTTGGTGATGGAATATTTATATATTGGACTTCAAATTTGTAAAATTTGAAGGTGCTATCATGGTCTACAACATCATCATTATTTTTGGAGTTGATTATTAAAGCCTATGCTAGTTGGAGGTTAGATTGAGCATGCAATATAATTTTGAAGCAAAAAATAGCAATTTGAAATACATGAGAGTAATATAATTTCAAGGGGTAGATTTATCCACGCTATTTTTTTCCCTCACGCACATACAATTGTTCTATTTTCCAATGGTTTGTGATTATTCTCCTTCTATTAATTGAGGGACCATTTCTCTTTCATGTTTGGTTGCAAAAGAAAATGGATGTAAGGATAGAAAATGTGATAGCTAAAGGGTTGGCTCTTTGGGAGTACTCTCATGGTCATTTGAAGAGAACATAGCGATTTGTATAAGGTTTCTATAAGGTTCAAGAGAAAAGTAAACTTGAGTTATAAATTTTAAAAATAACTGAAATGTTTCATTTTGGTGATGGAATATTTATATATTGGACTTCAAATTTGTAAAATTTAAGGTGCTATCATGGTCTACAACATCATCATTATTTTTGGAGTTGATTATTAAAGCCTATGCTAGTTGGAGGTTAGATTGAGCATGCAATATAATTTTGAAGCAAAAAATAGCAATTTGAAATACATGAGAGTAATATAATTTCAAGGGGTAGATTTATCCATGGTATTTTTTTTCCCTCACGCACATACAATTGTTCTATTTTCCAATGGTTTGTGATTATTCTCCTTCTATTAATTGAGGGACCATTTCTCTTTCATGTTTGGTTGCAAAAGAAAATGGATGTAAGGATAGAAAATGTGATAGCTAAAGGGTTGGCTCTTTGGGAGTACTCTCATGGTCATTTGAAGAGAACATAGCGATTTGTATAAGGTTTCTATAAGGTTCAAGAGAAAAGTAAACTTGGAGTTATAAATTTTAAAAATAACTGAAATGTTTCATTTGGTGATGGAATATTTATATATTGGACTTCAAATTTGTAAAATTTGAAGGTGCTATCATGGTCTACAACATCATCATTATTTTTGGAGTTGATTATTAAAGCCTATGCTAGTTGGAGGTTAGATTGAGCATGCAATATAATTTTGAAGCAAAAAATAGCAATTTGAAATACATGAGAGTAATATAATTTCAAGGGGTAGATTTATCCACGCTATTTTTTTCCCTCACACACATACAATTGTTCTATTTTCCAATGGTTTGTGATTATTCTCCTTCTATTAATTGAGGGACCATTTCTCTTTCATGTTTGGTTGCAAAAGAAAATGGATGTAAGGATAGAAAATGTGATAGCTAAAGGGTTGGCTCTTTGGGAGTACTCTCATGGTCATTTGAAGAGAACATAGCGATTTGTATAAGGTTTCTATAAGGTTCAAGAGAAAAGTAAACTTGGAGTTATAAATTTTAAAATAACTAAATGTTTCCATTTGGTGATGGAATATTTATATATTGACTCAAATTTGTAAAATTTGAAGGTGCTATCATGGTCTACAACATCATTCATTATTTTGGAGTTGATTATTAAAGCCTATGCTAGTTGGAGGTTAGATTGAGCATGCAATATAATTTTGAAGCAAAAATAGCAATTTGAAATACATGAGAGTAATATAATTTGAAGGGGTAGATTTATCCACGGTTTTTTTTTCCCTCACAACATACAATTGTTCTATTTTCCAAATGGTTTGTGATTATTCTCCTCTATTAATTGAGGGACCATTTCTCTTTCATGCTCTGGTTGCAAAAGAAAATGGATGTAAGGATAGAAAATGTGATATAAAAGGGTTGGCTCTTTGGGAGTACCTCATGGTCGCTTGAAGAGAACATAGCATTTGTATAAGGTTTCTATAACGTTCAAGAGAAAAGTAAACTTGGAGTTATAAATTTTAAAATAACTGAAATGTTTCATTTGGTGATGGAATATTATATATTGGACTTCAGTAAAATTTGAAGGTGCTATCATGGTCTACAACATCATCATTATTTTTGGAGTTGATTATTAAAGCCTATGCTAGTTGGAGGTTAGATTGAGCATGCAATATAATTTTGAAGCAAAAAATAGCAATCTGAAATACATGAGAGTAATATAATTTGAAGGGGTAGATCTATCCACAGTATTTTTTTTCCTTCAGGCACATACAATTGTTCTATTTTCAAATGGTTTGTGAGTATTCTCCTTCTATTAATTGAGGGACCATTTCTCTTTCATGTTTGGTTGCAAAAGAAAATGGATGTAAGGATAGAAAATGTGATAGCTAAAGGATTGGCTCTTTCAGAGTACTCTCATGGTCATTTCAAGAGAACATAGCGATTTGTATAAGGTTTCTTTAAGGTTCAAGAGAAAAGTAAACTTGGATATATAAATTTTAAAAATAACTGAAATGTTTCATTTGGTGATGGAATATTTATATATTGGACTTCAAATTTGTAAAATTTAAAGGTGATATCATTGCCTACAACATCATCATTATTTTTGGAGTTGATTATTAAATCCTATGCTAGTTGGAGGTTAGATTGAGCATGCAATATAATTTTGAAGCAAAAAATAGCAATTTGAAATACATGAGAGTAATATAATTTCAAGGGGTACATTTATCCACGGTATTTCTTTTCCCTCACGCACATACAATTGTTCTATTTTCCAATGGTTTCTAATTATTCTCCTTCTATTAATTGAGGGACCATTTCTCTTTCATGTTTGGTTGCAAAAGAAAAAGGATGTAAGGATAGAAAATGTGATAGCTAAAGGGTTGGCTCTTTGGGAGTACTCTCATGGTCATTTGAAGAGAACATAGAGATTTGTATAAGGTTTCTATAAGGTTCAAGAGAAAAGTAAACTTGGAGTTATAAATTTTCAAAATAACTGAAATGTTTCATTTGGTGATGGAATATTTATATATTGGACTTCAAATTTGTAAAATTTGAAGGTGCTATCATGGTCTACAACATCATCATTATTTTTGGAGTTGATTATTAAATCCTATACTAGTTCGAGGTCAGATTGAGCATGCAATATAATTTTGAAGCAAAAAATAGCAATTTGAAATACATGAGAGTAATATAATTTGAAGGAGCAGATTTATCCACGCTATTTTTTTCCCTAACGCACATACAATTGTTCTATTTTCCAATGGTTTGTGATTATTCTCCTTCTATTAATTGAGGAACCATTTCTCTTTCATGTTTGGTTACAAAATAAAATGGATGTAAGGATAGAAAATGTGATAGCTAAAGGGTTGACTCTTTGGGAGTACTCTCATGGTCATTTGAAGAGAACATAGCGATTTGTATAAGGTTTCTATAAGGTTCAAGAGAAAAGTAAACTTTGAGTTATAAATTTTAAAAAATAACTGAAATGTTTCATTTGGTGATGGAATATTTATATATTGGACTTCAAATTTGTAAAATTTGAAGGTGCTATCATGGTCTACAACATCATCATTATTTTTGGAGTTGATTATTAAAGCCTATGCTAGTTGGATGTTAGATTGAGCATGCAATATAATTTTGAAGCAAAAAATAGCAATTTGAAATACATGAGAGTAATATAATTTCAAGGGGTAGATTTATCCACGGTATTTTTTTTCCCTCACACACATACAATTGTTCTATTTTCCAATGGTTTGTGATTATTCTCCTTCTATTAATTGAGGGACCATTTCTCTTTCATGTTTGGTTGCAAAATAAAATGGATGTAAGGATAGAAAATGTGATAGCTAAAGGGTTGGCTCTTTCGGAGTACTCTCATGGTCATTTGAAGAGAACATAGCGATTTGTATAAGGTTTCTATAAGGTTCAAGAGAAAAGTAAACTTAGAGTTATAAATTTTAAAAATAACTGAAATGTTTCATTTGGTGATGGAATATTTATATATTGGAACTAAATTTAGTGATGGGATATTAGAAGAATGTACTCTTCGTAGAGTTCTTAATCTAATTGGGTGTTCTCCAAAAGAACATTGATATTACGAGTTCATGCATGTTGATTACCTTTTTTTCTTTCTATTAGTTAAAACATATATATTATTGACATACATCATAAGAGTAGTAATTAGTGAGAGTTATAGGCATAAATCTAGAATATTTATCTATGTTTATTTCATATTAAATTTATAAATTCAATATTTATAAATCATAAAGTTAGATGGAAGTGTTTTTCACGTTTAACTCCATTAGTATCTCAAATTTGAAAAATTCACTCACCTTTAGTATTTTCAATATTTAAATATCTATTCTGAGATTGTGTCTAATGATGAAACCTCCTCCCTATTCAATGTATTCTATTAGTCTAATAGTTAATCAATTTATTTATTTATCTTGACTCAATTGGTTTCTAGGTTTTTATCCACCTTAAGGTCTACCATTGTGTTATGACCTTAATATCATATATTCCTAAGTATGTATTATATATTTCTAAGTATAATAAGGATAAGCACTTATGTCATGCTTAACCTTAACATTAGTCTAAGTTAATACTTACCCTTCTTAACTAGAATGAAGGGGTGTGTCCCTATATATTTATCCTTATAAATAAGAAAGATCACTCTCTCCCATATCATAATATTGTCAAATATTGAATTCATATATTATTATCTAATTATTGGAGGGTCGCCCCATTGAATTGGTATACTATTTCTTTTAATTTTTGCATTTATTTCCAAGAAATATCATAACAAGTGGTCTCAGAGACTGATCTTGGCACCATGATGTCAAGGCATTTTTTTAATTTTGGAGATAATTTTGGGAAGTGCATATCTATAATATATTGGTGAATTTTTTTCTAATTTTTGGATTGTTTTTGAAGAACATATTGAGGCCTATCAATACAAATTTCAAAGGAATTAGAGTATAATTAAGTGATTTATTGTATAATTAGGTTTTTTACCAAGTTTATTTAGGAAGTGCATGTCTCTCAAATATGGGTGAATTTCTTCTTATTTTTTAGAGGGAATTTCAAAAATACATTGAAGTGTCTAAATTTCAAATTTTAGAGGAATTTGATCAAAATTAATCTATTTATTTCAAAATTAGGGTTTCCAAAAAAATCTCTCAATGTCACAAATAAAATAATTTCTTAGAGATTTATCTAGGAAAATGAGATCTAGGCCTTGATAAGATACAAGAAAGATTTTAGATTATTTAGATTTTATTTGTATGATTTACTACAAAATTATTTTTCTATAACTTCTTTACAAGTATCAAAAGAAGAAGAAACAAAAAAAGAAAAAGAACAAGAACAAAAAGTAGAAGAATAAGAACAAGAGCAAGAGAAAAAACAAGAAAAAGAGAAAGAGAAAGAAAAATAAAAGGAACAAGAATGAGAGGGAGGGAGAAGAGCAAGAATAATAACAAGTACAAGAAGTAATAGAAGAATAAGAAGATAAAGAAGATGAATATTTTATGCATTGAGGATAATTCTTTTGTAAAGAGGGGGTTAATCTTATACCCCTAACCTAGTAGTTTGTATTCTGTTATGACTATTCAGCTTGTGGCTACCTTAACTCTTAAATAAGTTATATAATCATTATTATAATATCTATAGGTCATACTAGGAGTTATACTTAAGTTTTTAATACAACCTAAGTGTTATTCAAGGCATAAGTATGGTATATATAAGAGGTATGGGTTAGTTATTATTTAATATTGAGTTCTTATTAAAAACTATTGGAGGTCTCCCCCTTGAATTGGTATATTATTATCAATTATTTGCAATATATTTTATATCATATTCTTCTATTTTGGAAGTTATTTCATAACAAGTGGTATTAGAGCTCTGATTTATACCAATATTTTTGTTTTTATTATAACTTTTAAACCATTCAAATTTAGATCTATTTTTTTTTCTTTTGAGGTATACATAACATCAAGCTTCAATTAAAATCAAAGTTTTATGATATGTTTTGTGAGTTATATGATTTTTTTTATTTTTCACTAATTTTCTCTACATGTCATAAAATTTAAAAAATAAATAAATAAATATTTACATTTTTGGAAAGATTAGGAAAAAATAGATTGGGTTAGTTTTTTAAAAAAATTGTTAGATTTAATATACATTCCTTAAATTAGTGGTCAAACTTTGGTCAAAATATAAACATCAAATTTTATGATAGTCCATTATTTTAAAATTTTGTAGTTACAATTTATACTATATATTATCCTCATTACCTAATAAAAATAATAATATAGAGTTAAAAATAAAAATACAATTGAATCCATTTCATCTTTAGGAACAAAGGAATTTTCTATGAATATTAAATTTAATGACACTTTTTATTGTACACTAACTAAAATTGAGGAAATTTTTCCAAAGAACATGAACAATGGTACATTTCATTAAAAATAAATTATTTAACTCATTTGTAACATCCTTAAATGAGGGTTTAGATAGGTTGAAGAAGGAATTATTATCATAATTAAATCCAAAGAAAAACCATCAAGGTGGGTAATGTTGGCAACATGAGCATGACAGTATATGGTGTTGTCATTGATGGCAAACCATTGTAGAAGTGATGTTGCATCTATATGTACACAGTGCAAAGAAGTCTAGAGAAGTTCAGAGAAGACCAAGTGTTTTGGTGAAAATTGCTTGAGTCTCAGACTAGAATAGTAAGTAATAGAGAAGGTTCGCATTGCTCCAATTTGTAGAATCTGAGGTAATCATGGTATGTATTGAAGGTATTTATATTTGAATTTTTAGGCTACATGTCTTCCGCAATAGAAGATATCGATGATAGAGTATCGGGCTTAGTAGAAGTAGAGTTACAGGTGCAAAGTGCATATTAGAATTTTCTACATTCCACTGTGGATGATTATAATGTTGTGTGGTTTTGAGGAAGTGTTTGAGGATTTCAAAAGTGTATGCAATCCAAGTGACAAGTGATTTAGTGGTCCATGTGTCGAGTTATAGATGAACAGTTGGTTCATTCAATTGTTTCTTCACTAGTTTTGTTGTGTGGTGCTGACCTAAGGGTTTTGGGCTCATGTGATATTAAGTTGAGTATGGAGCAGATTCATAGGAGTAATTATAGGTCATTCCAACCTATTTTGGTGAAGAAAAAGTTTTGATCTCTTTTGCAAGGTATGTGGATTGGATTTTTGAGTCAATAGGTTATGGTGTTAAATGTTTCATCTAATTAGGTTGACCTAATTGATGATATGAGTGTTTTCAAAATATATACATATATATAAAAGTTCAATTTAGTGAATGAGATGCGAGATATGGTGTGTAAGATGTGATATAGAGTGAACTATGAAAGGTGAAAGTGGTAAATTATGAAGTGTGTAAAGTCAATTTTTTGAGCTTAATTGGAACTGTATCTTCAACATGTTGTAGATGCATTGTTAGTAGTTTAGAATCTAGCAATGAGCCATTCTTCTATTCTCTTTTCTATTTTGGAAAATGAGTCCTTTGGGTAGTGATCCCTTTGTAGTGAGCCTTTCTTTCTATACAATGAGTCCTTGGACAGTGAGTTTTCCAATCTATAATCCATTGTAATCGGTTATAATATATTGTGAGCTAATCCTCATCGTGGTTTTTCCCTTCCTAGGTTTTTCCACACAAATCTAGTGTTCTTGTGTTTTTTTGTGGTGCATACTTTAATTGTTCTTTTCCATTTCCAAAAGTTTGATGAGATGCTTTGAATGCATGTTTAAGTTGATGAAGTTAATGAATTTCAATGAATACTAATTCACCCCCCTTAGTATTTCAAATGTTCAACAATTGGCTTAAATGATGAGGTCGATCTTGGAGGTTGAATAAATGGCAACTAGGAGGTATCATATCCCTCTAATATAAATTATGATGAAAGGGTTTACTAAAGAATACTGTGAAGTTGATATGGAAGGAGAAATAAATCTACTCTTGATAATCTGAATAAAGCAGAATGTGAGAATAGAGATCTAAAAGAAAATATTAAGGAAGCAAGTGAGTGCATCAAGAATTTGAGGGATCAAATCAAGAAATCTAAAGAAATAATCAAGAAAATAAATGAGCAGCTCAAACAATCAAATGATACAATCACCAGTTTGTAGTATCAATCACTAGTTTTTAAGTGTAAGTTGAAGATGGAAAAAGATTTGAAGATAGCTTGAATACCAAATTGAAAGACAAGTCTATAGAATGCTCAAAACTCAAAAAGAATAAGCTGTGTCTCTAAGGAAATATCTGGAGAAAGCAAAGAGTCAAGAGGATAAATTCAAGAAGAGCTCCACCTTGCTTGATGATATTCTTGCTAGTCAAAAATATTCGAAGGACAAAGAAGGATTAATGTTTGAAAAAGGAGAAATCCCAAAGGAAAATCAGACTCCAAATAATGTTGAAAAGAAGAATGATGAACAAATGAAGATTGGAGATAAGAAGAGCAATATCAAACATGTTTGGAACCAGAAGAAATATTTCAAAAGACCATGTATCAGACAACTAGCTATACAAAGGTACCCATATTTTAATGGCTATAGTTATTTCTACAATAAATTTGGACATAGAGCTATAGAATGTATAAGAAAAATGAATCAAAACTTTCAATCATTCTCTAGTCAATGTCATACATGCAATAGATTTGGTCATAAGGCTAGTGAATGCAGAAGACAAATGTTGAATGATTACAATAATGGTATAATGTCTCAGTCATTCCCCAATTATTGTTACACATGCAATGGGTTTGGGCATAAGGATTTTGAATGCAGATATAAAATGGCAAGAAGTAATTTTTCTCTACATCAAGGTATCTTAAGCTATAAATATAATAAACTAGAACACCTAGCTAAGTTTTGTAGAGGAAAGAATATGAAGCCCTCTGCTTCACAAAAGAAGATTGATCCAGTAAAGAAAGTTGGTTCGATTGAAGTAAAGAAAGATATGAACAAGATATGAAAAGAAAAAGGAAGAGAATGAGGTGAATAATGAGTCTGTTTCAAATCCTTGTGTAAATGTTTCATCCTTAAACTAGAGAGAGAGCATTGGCCCAAGGGGAAGTTTTAGCAAAAAACTTTCCATCTCCCTTGCCAAAGGTGATATTTTGATGTCTTCAACATATTGGTATAGATTCAAATGCTTGATCTATTGATGAAATATCTAGTGATAAGTCTCTTAATGTAGAGATTTGCGAGTTATTAGGAGTGTCTATGATATCATAGAGAGGGTTTGACAACTTTTCAACCTAACTTTCTATGTTGCAATTAATGTGCATATTAGGTCATTGGAAAAGGGTTTATATTTCATTATGCATATTCATAAATTATTTGTATTTAAGCATTAAAGTGGAGAGAATATTGAAGGATATTTTGGTGTCAAGAAAATACCTATTGGTGAAGACTCACAAGGTATTTACAATTTCTTGCAAACCCTAGCTTAGAAAAGGTTCAAAATACTTACTCTGCAAGTTATTGATGTGCTTGAGAGGCTGAAACCTAAATTTAAGAAGCATCCATACAAATCCATGGAGATAGACAAAGAAGGTGTGTTTTCTAGGGTTCCATCCAATGTGTTGCACATAGAGGATGTGTGGATTTACATTCATTCAAATATGGATGAAATTGATAACTCAAATATGGTGGAGTTTAGGGGAAAAGTGTTAACTATCGATGATTTTGAGTTGAAGCTAGAGTATGCCAATTTGACAGAGAATAAGTTGGATGTGTGGAATGAATTTCTTAATTTCTACTATGATAATGAGTGTGTGAAGTATGTCCTTAGTATAATGCATGAAAAATTCATATGGTTGGATATGTCGCATATGATAACCAAAGAGAAAATTAGGGTTGATACCAATTTTTTCTCTACAATACCTATTCCAGTATTAAAATTTGTAAATAATGAAGTGGTAATGAAGCTTTCCGAAGTGAAGTTTGAAAAATTTTCCCTAACTATGAATGGTGTTTCCAACTAATTGTCTAGGTTTTCCTAAAGGCTAGCTAATCCTTATGCTCAGAAACCCTAGGTCATTGGCCAATGAACAAGAGACAGATTGCAAAATTCTCCTTTACACTTTAGGCTTTGCAGAACCAAGGTAGGTATCCCTATAACATCATACACATATAAAACCTCTATGTAGATAATTCCTTTAATAATAGATCATCATACTACTATGGTGGAAGGCATTGATAGGGTAAATCATCTATGCAACCTTCTATATTCTTAATGATTCTTGGTATTATGGAAATGGACATAAAAAAGGTAAAGTATAGAAATTATTTTTTATTTTATAAATTGGTTCAAACTCAAACTTAGGCTTTGAGAATTAGAGTGACAAGTTCCTTATCCACACAAATTCCAAAAATGAAGTAAGACTTATACAATAGACCAACCTTTGGCTTCTGATAAACTTACTACCTTACAACAAGAAATTGACAAATTATCAATACAATTAAACTACTTATAGATACTTATTATATCAACACAACCTTAATACATGAATAGAAAGGAAATTACCCCATGCCTTGAATAGAAACTAAAAATTCATGCATTCATGACACAAAATGTGAAATGAGAACTAGAGGAAAATCCTTGATTATATTGATTTAAAGGAAATGAGTACAATAGTGAGAGAATGATAAAATTGATACATACCATTAAGTGCAATGCAATGGGAATTTAGGTCATCTATTATTATTACGAAGAAAAATTTACAACACTTCCTTTCTAAGTGTCGAAGAAAAACACTATACAACCTAATACAAAGACTTACAAAGATTAAAGAATAGAACCCTTTGAATGACAACAAAATTTTCCTTTATAGTGCAGGCATAACTAAGATTTGAATTTAAAAACATAACCCTAACCTAACTAGGGTTTACAGGAAGGTGAACTTTGATCAAATTTCAAATATTTGAATTGCCTCTAGAAATGAGCAATAACCAAGTCATAAAGGCCATGACACCTTGAGCGCACTTCATAATGATGATCGCATGAATGCAGGTATGGAGCACCTATGAAATTTGCTACAAAACCTAGAAAAACATACCTTGACAGGAGAATTTTTACCTCTGCAACACATCGGGGAGTAATGGCATCATCTAGTAATGAATGCAGCATGATATTAGTGTGAAAAAATGACCTAGATTTGATCTAGTTCAATCTGGTAGTTGAGAATGTTATTGAACCATCACTTATACATCTCTTCCCATGAACTAGAGTAGCTGATCATTGGCATTTAAATGTTGGTCATCAGATCAAAGACAAATGTCCAAGATGCAACCCCCAATGAAAATTTAAAATGCAACCGTTGATCAACATGAGGTTCATGATCAATGGCTATTGTGTAGCCTTAATACATCATTCCTTCCTTTAAGAAAATGAGACACATAATCAGGATGCACTAAGTCCATGCAATGAGCCAATATCCACCCCAAGAATATTCCCTTTGTATATACTCTCCATCGCACATCGCACATTGATCATTGACTTCATGACATGAAGACGTGATGCACTTGAAGAGTGTGATAGTTGTCCAATTTTCATTTTTACATCTAAACCATTAGATTCCTCATCACAGCACACAATACCATCGCAATTTTCCCTATCATGGCATACTTCACAACTGTGATGTGAATGACCCACGTGATGACCATTGGATTTCCCCTCTTCCAACAAATCCATTGATTTTGGAACATTGCATATCATAAACAAGCATAAGCCCATAGAACAAGAAATCATGATGCACTAGAGAAGTGATGCAATAGATGTCTTCCACGTGGTGCAAACTGAGTAGAGGAAAAAGAACATAAGTGAAAAATTCAGCACATGCTCAAGAGGTTGTTTTAAAAGGTGGTCATCACCTAGGTAATAAACATTTGAGACATATCAACAACCAAGGCATAACCAAACATCTGATGAAATATTTCAATAAGGTAAAATATTTGGGACTCAGGACACCTCAAAATATTTTACAAGGCAATTGGGAAAAAAGGTAACACTAGGAGAAAGGGATCAGTCAAAACATGAAAATGAAGACATAAGTTATAACTAACCATCCAACAACCACCCAAGCAAGTCAACAAAGGAATAGACCAAAAGTGACAAGGTAAAGAAATTCTAGGGTTTTAGGAGGGTTTAAGCCCTATCTTGTAGTTTAGAACCCTAATTTGATACAATTAAGGAATTTCAAAACTTCAAAGACCTCATCAATTCAAAATGACCATTGAATTTTGTAAGCTCCACCAGTGGATCTAGTTTGGGAAGTCTATTTTGTAGAAATAGGGAGTGGATTTAGAATTTTCTAGGAGAGAAGACTTCCAAAAAACCCAAGAAACCAACCATGACCAAAAAATACAGATACAATATAGTGTAATGTGCATGGAAATGTCTTACTTATGAATTGTAGGGTTTGAGGAATTATCCATGCACTAGAAATTCCAAAAATTCTCCATTCATATTCTATAATTGATATGAATTTTCACCATGATTATCACAAATGACATAAGGGCCAATCTAAAGGGCCTCAAATTTACCATATTTTACATTATCCTAGATCCTAGCATTCCACATTAAAACAAGGTCTCCTGCAGAAAATTTTATGTCTATAGTTTTCTTGTCAAACAAATATTTGACCTGGAACTACTTCTTCAAGTTGACACTTTGTGCTTCCCTTCTTGACTCATCCAGCTTTGTCAGTTAGTTAATCTTTCTAGTCATGTTTTCATTGATTTCTTCTCCATATTTGTGTATGAACTTATACACTGGAAACAAATTATTAATTGGTATTCTTGTGTATAGTCCATACAAAATTTCATAAGGGGACTTTTTTGTAGCATTTTTTATGGTTGTCATGTCAGCCCATAACGCTAGCTTTAGCTTTGAATCCCATGCTTTTTTATTCTTTTCCATAACCCTTTTCATGATCTTCATGATACTTTTGTTGATGGAATCAGATTTTCCATTTCCCTATGGATGGTAAGGGGATGAGTATGATGTGGCAATTCCATAACTTCTAAAAAAATAAGTAAACTCTTCAAATCTAAAACACATTGCATTATCCATGATTAACTTTGTAGGAGTGCCAAATCTAATCAATATGTTATCCATAAAGAAATTGATGAAAACATCACTAGTTTCCCTTCTTATAGGAATTTCCTCCACCCATTTAGTGAAGTGGTCTATGGAAACAAGTATCCAACTATGACCACCACTAGATTTCTCATTAAATTCACCAATTAAATATATGCCCCATTGTTGAAAATGAGCCTCTACATTTTGTGTTCTAAGAGGTAAGGCACCAGAAAATTTAAATTACTATAGATTTTTGGCAAGCATCACACTTCTTTACCATTTTGTGTGTATCAAAAAAGAGAGAAGGCCACTTATATCTAGATCTTAAGATATTGTGGGTGGTTTTCTTGGTTGTGTAATGGCCTCCACAAACTCCACTATGAATTTCTTCAAGGATTTTTCCTTCATGCTTCTCATCAACACTCCCCAACATCACACCATCCCTATCCATCCAATACAATCAACCCTCAATCATAACATACTTGATTTCTTGTAACTTCAGGGTCCTTTTCTAGTTATCATTCATGTGGTCAGGGAAAGACATGTCTCTTAGATAATGCAGAAAATCTTTATACCAAGGGCAACCCTAAACAACACATTTCATCTTAGGATCATCCTCACCTATCTAATTTATTTGACTAGCCTCAAGGTTTTATTTAGCCATCATCTTTGTTAAACCTTTCCCTCTAACAAGTGTAGTGATCTGAATATTAATATTAAACTCTTGAATCTTGATGATCCATCTACACCTTCTTCCAGTGACTTCGTGCTAGGTAAATATGTCTTTGACTATAGCATTAGGAACATAAACCACTATTTTTTCACCAACCACGCAAGTCCTAAAGTTCTTCACATCCTTGGCCAAAGTATATGCATGTTTTTCCATGATGTCATACTTTAATTATGTTGCTTGTAGTGATTTGCTAAAGAAAGCAATGGGTTTTTCATGACCCTTGTCATTTTTTTGTAATAAAGAAACAACAATAGTATGAAATGATGTAAAAGAAAGAAATTGAAAAGGCTTAACAAAATCAGGTGACTTGAGCACCAGTGCTTCTTTGATGGCCTTTTTAATGTCACTGAATGCTTTTATAGGCTCATCTCCCCATGCAATTGTTTCTTATTTTCTCAACATCTTGGACATGGACTTTGTAGTCTCAGCAAATTTTGTAACAAATATCTTGACAAAATTGATCTAGCCAAAGAACGATTGAATTCCCTTCACTTTTTTAGGAATTGGGATCCTATCAATTGCTACAACCCTTTCTAGATCAATTCTTATTCCTTCCTTTGAGACTGTGCCCCAAAAAGCTCCCTTCTATAACCCCAAATGTGAATTTATAGGGTTCAATGAAATACCATATTCTTAAGATCATATGAATATCTTTTCTAGGTGTATACAATGCTCCTCTTCTTTCTTGGAATATGTCATGAGGTCATTTTATGAATATATCTATGAAATCTAAAAAATAGCATTCATGGATCTTTGGAATGTAGCTCTAGCATTAGTTAATCCAAAAGGAATCCTTACATAGATATATGTGTCCCATGGTGTGGTGAAAGCAACCTTGTACTACTCTGATTCCTCTACCTTTACTTGGTTGTAGCTAGAAAATCCATCCATCATGAACAAGAGCTCACAACCAGTAATCTTGTGCAATATTGCCTCCATATTTGGCAATGGGTAATTATCTTTTAATGAAGATACGTTCAAATTTTTGAAGCTTACACATAACCTAATATCCCAATTCTTTTTCTGACTGGTACCAAGTTTGACACCCAAGTGGAATGCCTAATAGGCTTTATAATTCCATGATCTCTAAGTTTCATGGGCTCTTGTTGCATTTTGGGTGACAATGTAGGATTTATTGGTCTCTACTTCTACCTAGAAGACTTTGCACCTATCTTCAAAGGGACTTCATGCTAAAATAGGTCCTCTCTGTAAGCTTTCAGATCATCATATGACCATGCAAACACATGCTTATATTTTCTAAGAAAAGCAATAAACATTGTTCTAAATTTGGGGTTGAGCCTCTTACCAATATATACTTTCATAGGTGCATTCTCAGTCCCCATATTTATTTCCTCTAAGTATTATTCATGTGTAGAGTTTTACTTCACATTAAATTTATCAGAGTTATCAAAAATTATTTCCAGGGCTACCAATCCTATAGGGATTTTTTTGGTTTTGAGTTGGATTACCTCATTTTCAAAAATGGTATCCTTTCCATCAATCTTTTCAACAAAATTCTAGAAATCAATTTCCTACTATGATACTAATCTATACAATGTAGACATTTCAATAAATTGATATTATTGTTAAATACTTGCTAGTTTTGGATGTTTTATGGAATAGAAGGCCTCACTTGAACCTCAACCTTTGATATACGAGAAAAATTTATATCATTCGGTCTTGAAACATAGAAAAATAGGGTAGGGGTTCAAACACATAGGATTTTATACTAAATTTGGAATGTTTCACCAAAATTACTATAAATATCAAGGGGAAAATGGGGTGAATGAACCTACATATTCTCTTATTTCATTCAATAAATGAGATCCCTCAAGTTAAAATCCACCTCCAAACCTTAGGTGAGTGAATTCTTTGAGGAATCTTGTAATTTTCTTTATTTGTGTGTGGACAAGGGCCAAGGTCAAACAATACTTTTGGGAGACACTAAAAATAGAAAATCATCTCAAAACTGAAATGTAAGATTAGATCTAAGTATATTAAACATAGAGCTACAAGACACAATTTATTTCATGCAACTCGGATGAGTGGAGGACACTTAAAACTAGTCTAAAAAATAGTTGCAAACTATCCTATTCTGGAGCAAAGTGTCTTGATAGAAATGACTACGCAGGGGTTTTGGGAGAAAGATTAAAAATACCAAATGCACTCATTTAAGACATGTAAAAAGTGGGTTTTGTAGATGAAGCATAATACTATTAGAAACAATAAACCTTCTAGAAGATTTGAGAATGGAAAATGTTGTGTACCTCTCATAAAACACTATTTTCAGAAGTTGTCTAAGGACTCATTCACCCTGTGGTGAATGGGTCTTGTGTAGGGATTTTCAAAATTAATTTTTGGGTCCTCTGCTCTTATGTCTGCACTTCCTGATTCTTTGGTTTCATAGTTGAACAATCAAAAATAAATCTATGATTTGAGCTGCGGAGATGGTAACGTAAGGTGATAACAAATGCAACTTTGTGCAATTTTGTACTTTGAGATCTTCAACTTGCAAATATTAAACACATAAAGAGAGTGGGAATTTTTTTTTTTTTGGGTGAGTGGGGGTTTACCTTGGTCAAACCCCATTTTGGTAGCTAAACCTTAAAATAAAATAAAATAGCATGAAAGGGATGATGAATGAACAATTCAGTGTCACAAATCAACAAACTCTTGGATGAACCTTTGAAGGACTAAAATCTTGATGTTGAT